>PISW01002546.1:246473-258784 GCA_004023785.1 Mungos mungo | reverse complement strand
CCATCCTGGGACCCCAGGGAGGGTTCCTTTGATGTTCTTGCCCTTCCAGGAAATCCCCCCAAGACACAGGCCTTGCAGCCCAGGGCCCAGTCTCCCCACCACTCCCTGCAGGGCCGCTCCGGGGCTGGGACAAGCACTGCCATCTTTCCAGAGCCATCTGGGAACTCCCTGGACTTTGGTCCCCAAATCCAGCTTCAGGCAGCCCCTGCGGCACCTTCTAGCGGGAGGAGGGATGGGTGGGGCAGGCATGGGGGGAGAAGGGGGGGCCTGAAGCTGCTGCTCTCCCTGCCTCCAGGGGAGATCCTGGTGCAGATGTCAGACACCCAGCGGCACTTGAACTCTGACCTGGAGGTGGTGGTGAGTGTCAGACTGTTTGGCCTGGGGGAGGGGTGGTCACTCAGGAGAGTGGGCTGTGTTCCAAGGAAGATGGGGGGGTGGTGATAGGCAACTTCCTGCATCCTTCTCAGGGAGGACTCCCTGGGGCCCTTAGTGACACCCAAGCACTGCCCTCCCAGCACCTGCCAGGGCCGGGCTGCACTGGGCATGTTTACCTGCGATGCGTTGTTGGAGCCTCCGGCAACCCTGGGAGGCAGGCACCACTTCCGTTTTACAGACAGGACACGGAGTCTCAGAACTCTAGTCCCTGGCCCCAAATTCCAGAGAGAGTGGAGGAGATAAGGAGAGAAAGGGCCACTCCCCCGGTGCATCCGGCCAGGCCCTGCCCCTCCCTGGCACCCCGGCCCCTCCCCCACGCTCCCAAGAGAGTAGCCAGGCCCTTGACCTTGTCGTGCCCACGAGGAAAGCCCTTCCACCAGAACTACACCCAGGCTTCTCAGTGAGGGATTCCAGGCCCTGCTGACCCAGTGGCCTCCCCGTGGCACCCCCAATCACAGCCCAGCACCCCGAGGAGCTGCTCTCTGCGGACACGGCCTGCCATCCTCACCGTTGGGCTATCTTCATGCTGCCCTCTCAGCCTAGACCCACCCCCACCCTTGCCGGCCAGCACCTCACCAACCTCCCTTGACCCCTGCGCGGTTCGTTGCTTCCCCCTCTGGGCTCCCAACGATGCTTCTGTCCATTCTTGGCACGTGGCGGTTAAGCAAGCTTGGCCGCCGGAGCGCCTGGGTTCAAAGCCCAGCTCCACCCATCATTGGCTCGGGACCTTGGATAAGACTCTCTGTACTTGGGCTTATCTTGGGAGGCCTAAGTGAATTCATAAGTGTAAACTAGTTGCCTGGCGCGCACCTGTAGCCCTCTGTGCATCCTTGCGGTGACGGCTAGAGGCAGAGTCTGCCCCCACCCCCACCCCGTCCCTATCTCTGCCAAGACTGAGAGCCCCGTGAGGGCCGGGGCAGGGCCTGGCACCAAGCAGGGTTTCTCTGACTCTGGACGGAAAGAGCGAGCTTTGAACAGGGAGCGGGGCCTGGCCACGAGGAGGGGCGAGGAGAGGGCATTCCGCGGGGGCCGGCAGGCTAAGCGCGTGAGCGTTGGGCAGAAGTGAGCCACGGACGGGAAGCCGGCGCCGAGCAAGAGAGGACCTGGAGGTGAGGGATCTTGGAAAGCACTTGGGAGCAAATGCCAGCTCATTGTGACAGCCCATGGCTCTGGGGACACCATAAGATACTCAGCAGTTTGGTTACTATGTCAAAACGGGGAACAGTTTCAGGAGCAGAGAACATGCGTCCTGCCGCACGTTTGCAACTCTGGTCCTGGGCGCCCATCTCTGGGACACTTGCAGGCTCGGAGCCCAGCCGTCCCCCCTCCTGGGGCTCCGGATGGGAGTTATGCAGCACAGCTCGTGCAGGTAGCTGGTGACTTCTGGTCCTCGGGGTTGATGGCTCTCTGTGTCACTTGTGGCACATCTGGGCTGGATAGGGACAAGTGTCATCCAGGGCCTTTCTGTAAGGAGAGCTGTCCTCCCTGGGCACCAGTGTCTTGGCTGTGAGAACCGGGCAGGGCCCTCGGCCAGGACCACACCAGACTCACGATGCCAGAGGCCGCCTCCCCCTTGGGCCCATTCATTCGACAGGCATTTACTGCCGGGTGCCAGGCGCTGGGGAGACCCCTCCCTCTCCCAAGAGTGGAGACAGACAAAACCCTAGACTAGCAAGTGAGCATACACATGACAGCTTAGATACAAAATGCTCTCCGAGGGAAAGTAGAGCAGGGAAGGCAGATAGCAAGCATTGGAGGGCTGCAATAAAAAAAAAAAATTAATGTTTATTAAAGATTATAGAGAAAGCATGAGTGGGGGAAGGGCAGAGAGAGAGGGGGAGACACAGAATCACAGAATCGGAAGCAGGCCCCAAACTCTGAGTTGCCAGTAGAGAGCCTGACATGGGGCTTGAGAACCTAATCTTGAGATCATGACCTGAGCCCAAGTCGGATGCTCAGCTGACTGAGCCACCCAGGCGCCACCGGAGGGCTGCAATCTTTAACAGATATTCCAGGGAAGCGGCCCTAGCAAGGGGACCCTGAGGGAGGCCTGGCGGAGGGGAGGGTGTTAGCCAGGGAGACGTGTGTGGGAAGAGTGTTCTGGGCAGAGGCAACGGCCCTGAGGAGTGGAAGTGAGCATGGAGGGAACGATGGGCCATGACAAGACCCCCCAGCCCCTGTCGTGCGGCCCTGCTGGGGCTCTGGCCATTCCTGAGTGTGCTTAGCCACAGATTGACATCTGACTTTTTTTTTTTAATGTTTTTATTTATTTTTGAGAGAGAGAGAGAGACAGCGCGAGCAGGGGAGAGTCAGAGAGACAGAGGGAGACATAGAATCTGAAGACAGGCTCCTGGCTCTGAGCCAGCTGTCAGCACAGAGCCCGACACGGGACTCGAACCCACGAACCGTGAGATCATGACCTGAGCCGAAGTTGGATTCTTAACCAACTGAGCCACCCAGGCACCCTGACAGCATCTGACTTTCTTACTGTAAACTGAAGCACAGATACGGAACAGCTCACTGAGAGAATCAGGGCTTCATGAGTCATTATAAGACAAACTAGCACCCAGGTCAAGAGCGGTGCCTGCCTTGCCTCCCTGTGCCCCTGTCAAAATCACAGCCCCTCCCTCCCTCCAAGAGTGCGATGGGTCCCACACCTCCTGTGGTCTCTGTAGCTGACCACCGAGTCCCACATCCCTTGACCCTAGAGTTTGGTTGTGCTCTCTCTCTCTTTTAAGATTTGCCTTTGACTTTCTTAATCTACGGGTTCCCCTCCATCCTTTTTTTTCCCTTGCGATTTATCAGTTGAAAGCCCTGGGGCCTTTCCCCTGGTTTTCCTACAATCTGACGATTGCTGCTCTTGAACTCCTGACACAGTTCAGACCTTGGTCAGACTCAGGTTCTATCCCTCTGGCAGGTCCAGAGAAGGTGCTGGACCCTTTCATCGGCAGGCACGCCACATCTGCGGCCATGTGATATTAACAGCCATGGGGGCTCAGGGTGTCTAGATCCATTCATATGTTCTGCTATTCAGATGCATCCCATCAACTGGGATATTTTTATCCAGAGACACTTCCTACTATTTGTTAGCAGAGGTGCGTTTTGTATGGGAAAAGACGGATGAAAGTTTGTTCGCTCCCTTGACTCATTACCTTTTTTATTTTTTTTAACGTTGATGTGTTTTGAGAGATAGAGATTGTGAGTGGCACAGAGAATCCCAAGCTGGCTCTGCCAGTGCAGAGCCCAACCCAGGGCTCGAAATCACCAACTGTGAGACCATGACCTGAGCTGAAACGGAGAGTCGAACACTTAACCAGCAAAGCCACCCGGGCGCCCTTTACTCATTAGCTTTTAAGATCACGTATTTGTTCCCTTTCATCGTCTGAAGGTAACTAAGTAGCTTTATTGCTTTACTAGCACCATTACTGAAGTATTTTTTAGTATCAGCAGTATCAGATTTATTATTTAAAATTTTTAAAAATGTGTTTTATTTATTTTTGAGAGATAGAAATATAGACAGAGCACAACCGGGGGAGGGTCAGAGAGAGAGGGAGACACAGAATCTGAAGCAGGCTCCAGGCTCCGAGGTGTCAGCACAGAGCCCGACGTGGGTCTTGAACTCGTGAATCATGAGATCATGACCTGGACTGAAGTCAGACACTCAACCGACTGAGCCACTCCGGCTCCCCAGTATCATAGATTTAAACACATTTGATGTATTTTAGTCCTTTGCAATTGTTGTCTTTGGCAAAGCTGACAACATGCCCTCTTTGGCCGGTGGAAGCTTTTTCGGTCTGGCTCCTGAGTCTTTCGGGCACGACCCTAGTGGTTTTGATGGTTTCTTAGGTATCTCGCTTTGCTCAGCCTCTTCTGGTATTACACCAGCATCTCCTTTGGTCCTGGCCTTCGTCAGGAATCCTGATCCTCGGAGCACTTGGCTGGCTCGGTTGGTTGAGCGTCTGACTGTGGCTCAGGTCATGATCTCACAGTTTGTGTGCGTTCAAGCAGCACATTGGGTTCTCTGCTGTCAGCTCAGAGCCCACTTCTGATCCTGTTTGTCTATCTGCCTGTCTGTCTATCTCTTTCTTTCAAAAATAAACATTAAAAAAAAATCCTGACGGGCACCTGGGTGGCTCAGTCGGTTAAGCATCCAATTCGGCTCAGGTCACGATCTCACGGTTGTGGGTTTGAGCCCCACGTCAGGCTCTGTGCTGACAGCTCGGACCCTGGATGGAGCCTGCTTCAGATTCTGGATCCTCCTCTCTCTAATCCCCTCCCCCACTCACACTCCCTCTCAAAAATTAATAAATGTTAAAAAATTAAAAATAAATCAATAAAATAAAATCCTGATTCTCAAGGACACAGAGAATGAAGGCATTCAAATACCCCAGTTGTCTTCCGACCCGGAAAGTTGAATGTTGAAAAGTCTGATGTCTATTTTTTCCCATCATAAAATCACTTGTTTCTTTAACCTCATTGCCTGAAAGATCTTTTTTCTTTTTTTCCATTTCTTAAGTTCAGTAATTTTTCTAGCTATGTCTTGGTGTTGATCAGTCTGAGTCAATATAATCAGTTATATGATATACTTTTTTCAATATGTAGTTTTAGATCTTTTTTTTTTTTTAATTTCGGGCAGTTGGCTTGAATCCCAGTTTTGAGAATGTTTCTGTTCTCTGTCTTTGCATTTCTTCTTCAGGGACTCCTATTATCTGTATGTTAGGTCTCCATCGCTTATCTTCAATATCTCTCTCTTCTTCTTGGGCTATTTTTATTTTTTTCTTCATTTCTTTTTTTTTCTCCTCCACTTCCAGATATTATGATTTAATACCTACACCCTGAATGGAGCCCATAATAGAAGTCCTATCATAGATGTATGTGTATACACAATATTATATAAATATATGTTATCACATATAATATATATTATATGTTAAATATATAGTATCAGCTAGAAACTCACCCTTTTATTTTTTTAAGTTTATTTATATATTTTGAGAGAGATAGAGCAAGCAGGGGAGGGGCAGAGAGAGAGGGGGAGAAAGAGAGAGAATCCCAAACAGGCTCCGCACTGTCAGCACAGAGCCTGATGCAGGGCTTGAACTCATGAACCATGAGATCATGACCTGAGCCAAAACCAAGAATCAGACACTTAACCAACTGACCCACCCATGCACCCCCAAATTCACCACTGTAAAGTACACAATTTAGAAGTTTTTAATGTACTTACAGTTTTGAAACTATCCCCGCTACCTAATTTTAGGACATTTTTGTCACCCCCTTCCCCAAAACCCTGTTCCCATTGACAGTCACTCTCATTTCTTCACTTCCTTCCTTTAAAAAAAGTTTTCAGGGTGGCTCAGTCGGTTAAGCATCTGACTCTTGATTTCAGCTCAGGTCACAATCTCAGGGGTTTGTGAGATCGAATCCTGTGTCCACCTCTGTGCTTCAGTGTGGAGCCTGCTTGGGATTCTCTCCCTCTCCCCCCAAAATAAATAAATAAATGTTTTTATTTATTTTTGTTTTGTTTTCTTTCTTTCTATTTATTTTGATACAAAGAGAGACAGAGCATGAGCAGGGGAGGGGCAGAGAGAGAAGGAGACACAGAACCTGAAGCAGGCTCCAGGCTCTGAGCTAGCTGTCAGCACAGAGCCTGAAGCGGGGCTCAAACCCACAAACGTGAGATCTGACCTGAGCCGAAGTCGGACACTTAACCGACTGAGCCACGCAGGTGCCCCTAAATAAATGTTTTTAAAGAATTAAAAAATAAAAAAGTTTTCCTCCTCTTTGGCCACCACTTTCTGATTTCTATCCCTAGAGATTCGTTTTGCCTGTTGTAGGGCTTCATACGAAGGGACTTGTACATGAGCCTCCTCTGTGTCCGACCTCATTCACTTGGTGAACTTCATGCTGTGGCGGGTATCACTGTCTCGTTCTGTTTGGTTGCTTAGTATTCCGCGGCATGAATATACCACAGTTTATCTGTTTTTCCTGCTGATGGTTGAGTTGTTTCCAGTTTGTGATTATCATGAATAGGGCTGCTGTGACCACTCTTACACAAGCCTTTTGTGGATATGCATTTCCAGTCCTCCTGGGCAAACACCTGGGAGCAGAATTGCCGGGTCGCAGGGTTGACATGTATTTAGCTCTAACAAGAAACTGTCACGAGCTCTCCCAAGCTCTTGCGCTAAGCCGCACCCTGCCAGCCCCGTGTGAGAGCTTCTGATGCTTTATGTGCCTGCCGGCATTTGATGTTGTCAGTCTTTTTTATTCTAGCCATTCTAGGAGGTATGGAATGGTGCTTTGTTGTGGTTTCATGTTGCATTTGCCAGTGACTAAAGACTTCTAACAGACTTACTGATTATTTGCATATCTTGTCTCCTGAAGTGTTTGTTTAGTACTTCGCCCATTTATCGGGTGATACTTATTGTTGACTTGTAGGAGTTCTTTATATAATCAAGACATGAGTCCTTTGTTGGATACATGCATGGTGCATAGTTTTTTGCCCAACCTATAGCTTGTCTATTCATTTTCTTAGTAGCATCTTTGATGAACAGAAGGTTAGATTTTTAGGAAGCCAAATTTGGCTATTTTATTTTTTTTCATTTTACAAAAGGTAGAATCTGTTTAAGCTCAGGAAACTACCTTACAGGTCACGAGTCAATGCTGTGGCAACAACAGACACCAAAAAGAGCAGTTGCCTCAGCTCACTTGACAATTTTAAAAAATGATTTGTTCTGATCGCTTATTCAGGAGATCTTTGTCTACCCCTGTGGCAAAGATAGTCTAAGTATGCGCGTAGAAGCTCTATGTTGTGGGCTTTACATTTATTTCTATGATCCATCCTAAATTTGCTTTTGTGTATGAAGTGACATAGAGTCAGCGTTCTTTTTCCCCTGTATAGACATTCAATTGCTCCAGGCCCGTTTCAAAAAGACTTTGCTTTCGCATTGAACTGACTTGGTGTCTTTGTCAAAATTTGATTTGTTGTATACGTGTGGGTCTATTTCTGAGCTCTCTACTCTGTTGTGTTGATATCTTCGTCTACCCTTTCACCAATACCACACTGTATTAATTATTGTTGCTTTATAGTGAATCTTAAGAACAAGTAGTCTAAGAATTTTGTTTTTCTTTCTCAAAAATTCAAGGACATTTGCATTTACATATTTTGAATCAGCTTAAAGGAATTTACATTCCAGCAAGCCTGCTGGAATTTTGATAGGGATTTCATTAGTCTATAAATTAATGGTCATCTTAATAATACTGAGACTTCGGATCCATGAACATGGTATACCTCTCCATCTATTCATTTCTCATGGCAACACCCTGTCATTTTCAGGTTAGTGGTCTTGTACATCTTTCGATATATTTGTTCTGAGGTATTTGATTTTTTAGCCAATATATACATTTTAATGTTTATTTATTTATTTTGAGAGGGCAAAAGCATGTGTGTGCACATGCATCAGCGGAGGAGGGGCAGAAAGAGAGGCAGTGAGAGAGAAGCCCAAGCATGCTCCTCGCTGTCAGCACAGAGCCCAATGTGGGGCTCAGTCTCATGAACCGTGAGATCATGATCTGAGATGAAATCAAGAGTCAAACACTTAACCAACTGAGCCACCCAGGCACCCCTATAATTGGAATTTTAAAATTTTATTCTCCAGTTGTTCATTGTTTGACTTATATTTTAATAGGATCACTCTGGGTCCTGTACTAAGAATAAAGTATCAGCAGTGGGGGGGGGAGGGTAAGCAAAAGCAGGAAGACCAGTTTGGAGACTGTTGCAATAATCTAGGGGAGGGTTGAAATAGCTTGGGAAAGTGGCAGCACTGGTAGTGTTGAGAAGAAATCAGATTGAATGTAGAGCTAATACGATTTTCTGATGGGGTGGATGTCAGTTGCAAAAGAAAAGGGAAAGTCAAAGTAACTTCAAGGTTTTATCCTGATCAGTTGGAAAAGTGGAGTGCAATTAGCCGATATGGTAAATATCGAGTGTGGAACAGTTTGGGTGGAGGGGACAGATCAGGGACAGGGTTTTAGATATGATAAGTTTGAGATGCTTCTTAGAAAACCAGAAGGAGATGTGGGCACCAGCTGTATGTATGAGTTTGGTGTCAAGGTTTAGGCTGGCTTGTTTGTCTGGGAGTCGTGAGCATATATATGGACAAATGAGCTTCTGGAGGGAGTGGGTGTAGGAAGGGAAAGGAAGAGGCCTTGGGAGATCAGGAGGTGGGAGGGCTAGACAGACAAGAGGCCGTGGGGGTGGGGAGTGGGCGTGGAGGTTAGGGCTCCTGCTGTCAGTGGAGGAGACAGGTTGGGGGCCTTTCCCTGCCTCCTAATTCTGTTTGCCTTTTCCCACTCTCACCTGGGAGATGTCGCTATGAATCAGCTACCTTCCGTGTGACCAGATGTCACTCCTTCTGCTTCCAGTCGCGTACGAACTGAGTCGCACCGTGGACATGTATGTTAGCACGGGACGGCTGGGTTGTAATTCTTCCCATTGCCACAGTTTGGCCTTGATCGCCAGAGGGGCAGAGGACACAGACCCAGGATGTCCCAGTGAGATGGGGTCCAAGCACCACTGGGTTAATGGGAAGCCTTTGTCAGGCTCCAGAAGAAATGAATTTATTAAGAGGTTGATAAATGATGTGAACTTTGAGCTTTCGTTATGGGGAAACCATAGGACGATTAGCAGGTGGCCCCTGCACTCAGGCCTTCCTGGGGAGAGCCCTCAGCCACCCAGGGCCCTCAGCTGGGGGCTGGCTGCACCGCCCCCCTTCCCTACTCCCCCCACCCCCCGCCCCCCTGCAGGGCTCAGCCTGCCGGCCCTGAGGTAGCTCAGGCAGAGCTGGCATGCCCATTCTGTCGGTTTGGCGCGGTTCAGATATTTTCTGTGGCCTTTGGTGTGGTTCAAGTCCATCTCCAGGTACCACTCCTCAGCTTTGTTAGTGCTCTGGTTACAAAGCCAGGATTTTTTTTTTTTTTTCAGAACCAGGATTTTTGAAGGTCTGCTCCAACCCTTTATCTCCCACAAGCCCCATTGTTTATTTCGGGCGACTTTGCAGGATGTGCAGATTTTCAGGAACACACGTTGGGAGTTCAGGCAGAAAGCGTAGACTGTCGTCAGTGGGAGGCGGGGCTGGGGGAGGGGCAGGGGAGGCGCCGGAGGGCTGGGGTGGGGGCAGGATCGACCGGTGCTGGTTGGGAAGGCTCACTTCCTTACTTCCTGGATCCAGCAGATAAGGGCAGGACATGGACTTGGCGCCACTCATTAACACACACACACACACACACACACACACACACACACACTCACCAGCAGCCACAACTCAGGGTTCAAAGCGTGGCCAGTTGGGGCCACACTCAAGCTCGCCTACAGACCAGCTGTTATCAGGGTTTCAGAAAGTTATGGGTGGAAAAACGTATTAAGGTTTATTTATTTATTTTGAGAGAGAGAGAGAGAGAGAGAGAGAGAGCGCAGAGGAGGGACAGAGAGAGAGGGAGAGAGAAAATCCCAAGCAGGCTCCGCACTGTCAGCACAGAGCCCAATGCGGGCCCCAAACTCATGAACCGAGAAATCCTGACCTGAGCCTAAATCAAGAGTCAGACATTGAAGCGACTGAGCCACGCAGGCGCCCCTAAAATATGCAGCTTTGTTAATTGGCGGCTTTCCCCTGCGTACTAGAAGATTCCCAGCATTCTCTTTCTGGGCAGTGCCCTACCCCAAGGGACAGAACTCCCACAGTGCAGCGTGGGGACCCCTGTGGCAGCAGGCAGCGTCCACAAAGGGTTCTTACGCAGGTGCTGCTGAGGGGAAAGGTGCGCAGACAGGGCTGAGCAGAGGTCCCCAGAGGCGGGAGTGGCTGCAGGCTGGGGACACTCCTCTCTGCTCCGTGTGAACCCAAGGGCAAAGGGTGCAGCTGAAGGGTTGACATCTAAGGTCCCCGCAACACGGAGCGACCCAGGAACCCTGATGGGGGGCCCCGGGGAGAGTGCCAGGTGACCACCAAGGGTCAGAGAATCCAAGCTCCTCAGGTTCATAAGACTCCACCTTCAAGAGCATCCTGCCAAAACTTCCCTGTTATAGAAAGGGAAATAGGCCCAGAGAGGGGCAGCATCTTGTCCAAAGTTACAGAGCAAATTGGAGGCTGAACCAGAACTACTAGAATGCAGGTTTATTTAAAAATAAATTTTTTTTAATGTTTATTTACTTTTGAGATAGAGAGAGAGACAGAGCATGATCATGGGAGGGGCAGAGAGAGGGAGAGACACAGAATCTGAAGCAGGCTCCAGCCTCTGAGCTGTCAGCACAGAGCCTGACGCAGGGCTCTAACTCACGGACCGTGAGATCATGACCTGAGCCAAAGTTGATGCTTAACCGACTGAACCACCCAGGCACCCCTAGAACACAGGTTTTCTGACCCTGAGCCCAGTAGCCTTCCCGGGCCTCCTGGTCACCCAGGCGGTCAGCCCCCTCCGTCACACCTGTCATGCAAACTGGCCACCCTTCAGCTAAGACCTCAACAGCTGTGAGCTCTTTCCCTGACGAGGTCCTGCCCACGGTGCTGGGGACCCAGACGACGAAGTTCATGCCCACAGAGCTCGCTGCTCCTGCAAAGGGGCTATGACCAGGGGCCCAGGAAGAAATCCGTCCTATGGCTCCAAGAATGAAACGTAAATGAACAAATGTATACAGGTTCCAGAAAGAAAATGAGAGAGCTGTGGATTCCTCTGGGGAAGTCAGGAGGGCCTCCTGGTGGAGGGGACAGGGAAGCTGGTATTTCAAGTGGGATAGGAAATTCCAGGCAGAGGGTACGGCAAAATCAAAGCACAGACTGAGTCTAAGAACCAGAAGACATTGCTACGTTTATCGACAGTGTGCTGTGACCCGCGAGCGCACTAAATATTTTGGATATTTAACCATTTAATCCTCCCTCCCTCCAGGTGTGCTTATTATGACCATTTCTCTGACGGTTGGGCAGGTGCCCGGTGTGTTAGGAACGCGGAGGGCTGTGTTGGACTGGGCAATGCAAGGGGTGCTGGGGTCTGGGAATGATCGGGGCCACCCTGCCCACCCCCACCCCGTGCCCCACACAGGTGCAGACATTCCACGGGGATCTGCTGCAGCACATGGAGAAGAACACCAAGCTGGACATGCAGTTCATCAAAGTAGGTCTGGCCGCCCACCTCGGCCCCCAGCCCATCGTGGGCAAGACCGCCTCTCCCCATTGGATGGATGGGCACACTGAGGCCTGCGCTGGCTGTTGACCGGCCCCAGGCTGTATGTGTTCCCAGCTGACCCCCGCCCCGCCAGTGCTCTGACCCGTAGGCCAGGAGTCTTGAGCTCTTTGACGTGAGGGTCCCCCTCCCCTCTCCGCCCCACCCAAGGACAGCCGCCAGCACTACGAGATGGAATACCGCCGCCGAGCCGCCAACCTGGAGAAGTGCATGTCAGAGCTGTGGCACATGGAGCGCAAGAGGGACAAGAATGCGCGGGAGATGAAGGTGCAGGGGCTGGGGGGACGCCCTGACACCCGCCTCCCCCAGCCCCTGCCCAGCGCCGGCCCAGCTCTAGGGGGCCCGCCTGCCATGCCCGCTGCGGTGAGCAAGGCTAGAGCGCTCAGCCAGCCCCTGGCAGGCGGGCACCACGGCCGCTCCCCGTGCTGTCACTTCCTGGCCCTCCCCGGGCTCCCCGGGCCTCCTGCTTTCCAGTCACTGAGACGACGGAAGGCCATCAGCGTGCTGCTCCTGGATCACGGTAGCGCAGGTGTAATTCCTGAGCAGCCCTGCTGGCCTCCGCTCCCTCCTGCCCCCAGGAGTGCTCCCCTGCCCCTGGAGGCCCGGCCCTCCTCCCCACAGTGCTCTCCTGCCCCTGGAGGCCC
>PISW01002546.1:215298-246373 GCA_004023785.1 Mungos mungo | reverse complement strand
TGCCCCTGGAGGCCCGGCCCTCCTCCCCTCAGTGCTCCCTTGCCCCTGGAGGCTCGGCCCTCCACCCCACAGTGCTCCCCTGCTCCTGGAGGCCCAGCCCTCCTCCCCACTGTGCTCTCCTGCTCCTGGAGGCCCAGCCCTCCTCCCCTCAATGCTCCCCTGTCCCTGTAGGCCTGGCCCTCCTCCCCACAGTGCTCCCCTGCTCCTGGAGGCCCGGCCCTCCTCCCCAGCTCAGGGGGCCCTGTCCTGGCCTCTGTCTCCAAGACCAGACCTCTATCTCCTTTCCCGTCTCCTCTTCTGTCTCCTTTATCATTTTTTAAAAATGTTTATTTATTTCTTTTTTGAGAGAGATACAGAAAAGGCAGGGGAGGGGCAGAGAGAGGGAGGAGAGAGGATTCCAAGCAGGCTCCACAAAGTCAGCATAGAGTCCAACTCGAGGTTCCATCCCCTGACCCTGGAGTCATGACCTGAGGGGAAATCAAGAGTCAGACGCTCAACCAACTGAGCCCCCCAGGCGCCCATTCTTCGGGCTCCTTTCATAAGCTCTTACTCACCTCTCCTCTTCAGAATCTCCCCTCCCAAGGAGCGGTTTAGTAATCAACTCCTTCACATTTTCTTAAAGCAGCCTCCCTGGGCCCCCCTCCGTGCTCGGCCCGGTGCCTCGGGCCAGGGAAAGAGGCCGGGCTGGGCAGACACAGAGCCCACGAGGGTGAGGATGCCCACGAGAGGTGGGCCTAGGAGCTAGGATGGGCGGGGCGCTCAGGGGAGGGCCTCCAGGAGGAGGTGGTACAGGAAGGACAAGGGAGGGGGGCTTCGGACCCCGGCACGTGTGGAAGGCAGGGTGAGACACGCACCTGCTACCCCCGGCTGGAACCCGCTTCTCCCCCAGGAGAGTGTGAACCGGCTGCACGCTCAGATGCAGGCCTTCGTGTCCGAGAGCCAGCGGGCGGCTGAGCTGGAAGAGAAGCGGCGCTACCGATTCCTGGCCGAGAAGCACCTGCTACTGTCCAACACCTTCCTGCAGTTTTTCGGCCGGGTGAGCGGGGGCGGGGCGCGGCCGACGCGGTCCTCCTCGGGCCTGTGCGCTCTGGGAGCTGGCCTCCCACAGAGGCGCCCTCCCTCGGCCCGTTTCCTTCCTGCCTTCCTCTCTGTAGGTATTTATTTTATTTGTTTACCCTCCCCATCTGCTTGTTTCTATGTTTATTCGTGTCATCAGATACTCATTCCTTGATTCACTCATTCGTGACTTTGCTTATTCTCATACTCATTCACCACTTCACGCCTTTCTTCATCCATGTATGAACCATTTGCTCTTTCATTCCTGCTTGCAGACACGATTTGCAAATTCACTAATTCATAGCTTTGTTTAGTTATTGCCTGTTAATTTTATCGTGTTCTTTAAATCCTCTGTGCGTTTGCTCTGTTCTGCCTGCTAGACCAATCAGTCTTTCGTTTTTCATTGGATTTCTTTAAAAAGTATTTTTTCAATGTTTATTCTTGAGAGAGAGACAGAGACAGAGCATGAGGGAGCGAGGGGCAGAGAGAGAAAGGGAGACACAGAATCCGAAGCAGGCTCCAGGCTCCGAGCTGTCAGCACAGACCCCGACGCGGGGCTGGAACTCACAAACTGTGACATCGTGACCTGAGCCGAAGTCGGATGCTTAACCGACTGAGCCACCCAGGCGCCTTTCATTGGATTTCTAATCAATTTTGCTTCCCATATTTAGCTGCCGTGTTGGTTAATGCTGTGGGGTTTATGACCGTCTTATCTTCTCTGTAAATATTACCACTTACATATTTAAGGACTCTCCTAATCCAGTCTGATGCTTTTCATTTCACTTTGAGATTAAAATTACCCTCCTTTCTCCTCTGTTATCTCTTTGTTTTAAGTGCGTTTTCTGTTACTAACATATAGCTCAGTTTTGATTTTTGATTATTCTGATAGTCTTGTCTTCTAATAGAAGAATTCAGTTCATTCCCATTTAACCCAACAACTGATATACCTATTTTATTATTTCTGTATAACTTGAGTTCAGTGCATTTCTTTTTTGTTTGTTTCCTCTTTTCTTCCATGCTTGTTCTTGCCCTTTGGTTGTGTTACTATACATTCCCTTTCCCCCTTTATTAAACCGCAAACCTTTCTGTGGTTTTCATCTCTACTCATGATGACGTCACTTTGTGACCCTCCTGATAATATATATTCATCTATGACCGTTTCCATAATAGACTTGACCCCCCCCCCAACACTACTCTGTCCATTGCGCACCCTCCCCAGCCCTGAAGGTGACGCCTTGGGGAGAATTTCCCTGCCCTCCTGGCACTCTGAACTCAGGCCTTCTTCCTCTCCTCATCCTCCCCAACCTCTGGCTCTTGGTTTTGCCAAAAAACTTCAAGACTTTTAGTTCCAGGCTCTCACTAGTCATTTCTTTGCATCATTATCCTTCCATTTCAAGAAACTGTACCTGAAACAGATTCCATCGATGACATCGATCACCGCATACGTCCCCGCTGCCCAGTGCGCGGCCACCACGCACGTGCGTTTTACCGCACATGTGACCAGACACCCTGCTCACCGCCGTTTTCACTCCTTTCCATTCCCACCGTCTTGAGGTTTCCGTCCTGATTCCCTGAATATTTTCTGCAGATACACCTCTGAATCCTTGCCTATCAGCAAATGCCCCCCTTGTGCCCCGACTGCCGAGCGCCATCTTGGCTGGCTGAAGGACCCCAGAGCTGTGGGCTTTTTCCCTTGTGGCCCAAGACGGTGGTCCTCCGCTTCCGAGCGCCCTGAGCTGTGGACGCGAAGCCGGGGGCCGGTCTGTCTCCTTGCCCTCGTTCGTGACCGGCTCTCTCTCTGGTTGCTTGGAGGTTTCCTTGGCGTCCTTGGGACTCGGGAACTGGGCGGGTTACCCACAGATGAGTGGCCGTCAGCGCCCCTCGGTCTTCAGGCTCGGGTCTGTGTTGGGTCAGGGGAGAGATTTGGTCTTCTGTGTCTTTAACTGTTACCTCTCTGCCATCATTCCTTCTCCTCCTTCTGGAACTCCACCTCCACCACCTCCTCCGTCACCATGTCTATTTCATGCCTTCTTGTTCTGTATTTTGAGCTATTTCTCCCCTTTGACTTGTCGGGCCACTGATTGTGTTCTCAGTAGGACTATGGTCTCTTTTAGTGCCTCTGTCCAGTTTTTTTTTTTTAAGTTTATTTATTTATTGGGGGGGAGGAGAGAGAATGAGCGGGGGAGGGGCAGAGAGAGAAGGAGAGGAAGAGAATTCCAAGCAGGCTCCATGCTCCGAGCTGAGCCTGACACAGGGCTCCATCTCACAACTGTGGGATCATGACCTGAGCCGAAAGCAAGTGTCGGACACTCAGCTGGCTGAGCCCCCCAGGCGCCCCAGTTCATCGCTCAGTTTTCAATCTTATCAGCATGCGTGGTCCGGGTAAGACGTGTTCTGTTTCTTATGCAGCACAGGCTCCGATCAAGGTCTTGTTAAGCTTGTCATCCCTTTCTTCAGCTGCCTGGGTGGTCTGCTGGACTCCCCTCCCTGACCACTGGGTCCTCTTAGGTCCCTTGTTTCTTTCCTTTGCCTCCTCATGGTCCTGTTCCCACTCTGAGTTGAGTTGGACTGCAAGGGCTCAGGCAGTGGTACTGGCAAATGTGGGAGGACGGGGGAGTGGAGCAATCTCTACCCCAGTGGGACCCCATTCTAACTCAGGTCTTCCTATGGCAAGCATCAGCTCTCACCGGGCCTCAGGAATAGGGATGAATGTAGCCTTCTCATGCAGGGAACCACTGCAGACAGGGCTGCCAGGGAAGGTTGTGCAGGTTGTGCACTGCACAAGGGTACCTGGTTGAGGGTCAGAGCTATGCTCTACGCTCAAAGCTCAACACACTTGCGCAGACTGTGTTTTTCTGGAAGAAGGAGCTCTTCTTTCTCTGCATAAAGAGGCCATCCTCTCACCAAATGTGTGCCCACCAGGTTTTGTCCATCCAGAGGGGACACTTGTCTCTAAATTAGAAGGAGTTAGCCTATGGGCTGGAAGCAGCCCAGGCCTATGGAGCCCTGGGACTCAGGAAAGCCAGCAGCTCCTCCCAGGCCACACTCGGGAGGGACACTCAACACTGCCCTCCCCAGGTATCTCTGTGAGCAGGGCTGCTTGCCCAATGTCTCCATTATGGGTCTTCGGGCCTCTGCCAGCCCAGCACTGGTCAAAGTTCTGTCCTGCTGTCTGCCGTAGGTCCAACAGGGGCTGAAGCCTCACAGTTACTACCCACCTGCCATGTGGCCCTGCCTGCCTGCCTGGCCTGGTCTAGCTATTGACCCCTCCAGAGGGGGCCTGGTGGGTGTCCTGAAGGACGTGCCAAGGACACTGGGATGTGACTTTTCCATCATGCTTTTATAAATTGACAACCTTGTCCCTGCATTTTCCAATATCGTTTGTTCTTTCATTCGTGTATTCATTCTTTTTAAGTGAGGAAGGGGCAGAGAGAGAGAGAGAGAGAGAGAGAGAGAGAATCCCAAGAAGGCTCTGTACCGCCAGTACAGAGCCTGATGCAGGGCTCGAACTCACAAACCGTGAGATCATGACCTGAGCCGAAGTCAGACACTTGGGGCACCTGGGTGGCTCAGTCTGTTAAGCGTCCGGCTTCAGCTCAGGTCATGATCTCACGGTTTGTGGGTTCAAGCCCAGCATAGGGTCTGTGCTGACAGCTCAGAGCATGGAGCCTGCTTCAGAAACTGTGTCTCCCTCTCTCTCTGGCCCTCCCCTACTCGCACTGCCTCTCTCTGTCTCTCAAAAAATAAATTTAAAAACATTTAAAAAATTAAAAAAAAAAAAAACCAAGTCAGACGCTTAACCGACTGAGCCACCCAGGCACCCCTGTTTCTTTGCATTCTTATTTAGTTTCTATTTCTATTTCTCTTTCTTTGTATTCTTGTTCAGATTCCCAGCCTCTGTGCCCTGGCTGCAAACCTACCATGTGATTTCACTTCTCTGAGTCTCATTTCTTAAAGAGGGAAATAATCCGCACCTCACAAGGTTAGATGTGCCGGTGGAGCCTCTTAAGAAGGAGCCCAGTGGAATTAGGTTCTTCAGCCCCTGCTCTCTGCCCTCCAAAGCTGAGAACAAAAGCTACCCTTGGGGGATCTGTCTGCTTGCAGTCGGCTCTCCCCTCCCCGCCCCGGTCACAGCCAGTAGCAGACTCCTGCCTCCTGGCCTCAGCCAAGCCCCTTCCCAAGTCTCTGAACCCAGGGACCCGCTGGTGCAGAGCAGAGGGGGAGACGCTGTCACCGCAGCCGGCCCCGAGCTCAGGGCTCAGCCTTCTCTCCCTGCCCCTCCTCTCTCCCACGGACCGATACTCCATGGCGGAACTGTTTAATCTTCTTTGAAACGGTTTAATTGAGGTTTAATCCACATGGCATGCGGTTCATCCATCTAGAGTGTACAGCTCAGCGGCGTCTTGTATATTCACAGGGTTGTGTATCCGTCGCCACGATCAAGTTTGGAACATGTGCATTACCCCTTAATGGCCAGTCCCCAACCCCTCCCCATCACCGCCCACCCCCCCTGCTCTGGTCCGGGCAACCACAGATCTACATTCTGTCTCCATAGATTTGAAGTTTATTTATGTATTTTGAGAGAGAAAGAGAGAGAGAGAGAGAAACGCGAACAGGGAAGGGCAGAGGGAGAAAGGGAAAGAGAGAATCCCAAGCAGGCTCCACGCTGTCAGCTCAGAGCCCAACATGAGACTCAATCTCACAAACCATGAGACCATGACCTGAGCTGAAATCAAGAGTCAGACACTCACCCGACTGAGCCACCCGGACGCCCAGTACATCATTCTGTTTTATTGCCAAATAACATTTCATGGTCTGGATAGACCATATTTTATTTACCCATTCATCAGTTGATGGACATCTGGGTCGTTTCCACTTTCCGGCTGTGATAAATAATGGCACCACGGAAATCTGGGAAAGTTTTTGTGTGGACGTGTTTTCGTTCCTCGTGGCGAGAGGCGATGGATTTGCCAAGAATATAGTTACTGTTCTAGGAATGTCCAGACTGTTTTTCCAAAGTGGCTGCACCGCGTTACTGTCCCAGCAGCGGTATGTGGACCTCCGATTCCTCCACATCCCTTCCATCACTTGTTACCGTCTGTCTGATGACAGCCGTTCTTGTGGGTGAGGTGGCGTCGCATTATGGTGTTTTGATGTGCGTTTCCCTGGTGGCTGGTCACGTTGAATATCTCTTCCTGTGCCTGTTGGCCACGTATGTACCCTCTTTGGAAGAAACTCCTTTCTGCCTGTGTCCTGAACGGTTAACCTCCAATATTAAGAGGCAAGCTGACCCCTCCCCTGGCTGCTTCCCGGTGAGTGAGCACCTCCCCTGGAGGGCACCGTGGATTGAATGAGCCAGACTTGAGGCGCCTGGGTGGCTCAGTCGGTTAAGTGGCCAACTTCAGCTCAGGGCATGATCTCACGGTTCGTGGGTTCGAGCCCCACGTCGGGCTCTGTGCTGACAGCTCAGAGCCTGGAGCCTGCTTCGGATTCTGTGTCTCTTTCTCTCTCTGCCCCTCCCCTGTTCATACTCTGTCTCTCAAAACTAAATAAATGTAAAAAAAAAAAAAAATAGGCAGAAGGAGCAAGGGGCAAGCACGGGCTAGAACCTTTATTATGGTTTCCAAGGGAAGAAATGGGCTGGGCAGAGCGGGTAAGTTTTAGCAAATTTCGGATTGGGATGGTTTGAATCATTTCACTGGGCCCTGGGCTGTAGGGCTTGTGTCCAGGGGTGGTTTAGGGCAGGGAAAACATTGGCTTGGCGTGTGCTAGGTAAGGGAGGTGGGTAGGGATGTGGGGTGCGGACTGGCTGTTTTGCATACTTGCTCACAGGCAAGTGCTTACTATCTCTAGGAACCATCGGGCCCTGGGAAGGGACAATCTGCGCCGGATTAACAAAGCCCCAGGATGTCAGCCCAGAAAATGCAGAAAATTTAAAAAATGATTAAGGCACCCAGCAGGTCTGCCATTTAAAGCCCTCTTGCCCCAAGTTGGTATGAATTGTGTGGTCAGCTGCCGAGTTTCCTGTCCTTGAAAGTATTCAAACAGTTAGATGTCTATGTAGCAGGGACACTAGGGATGCTTATGCAGACTAAAAGGACTAGACTGGAAATATTGGATTTGAAGGGCCTCTTTTAGGAAATTGCTCAAACCGGCTTACCCAGGAGAGGTATTTATCCTTTTAGGTACTAGGAAGTTCAAGGGTTTCAGGTATAGCTGGTTCTGGGCGCACACAGGTCATCAGCAATTTGCCATTTTCCCCTAGTGGTAGTTTCCTGTGTTGGCTTCGCTCTATTTGGAGGTGAAAGAATATCTATTTCCAGATTGTTCCCGGATAAGTACTAGGATTGGGCTCTTTGGTCACAGTTTTTGGGTGAGGGCCATCCGGGAGTCCGTCTTGGTGGCCAGAAGGATAAAGCAACGTGAGGCGCCAGGCCCGGGTCCGTCCCTCCCGCTGTATCCCGCGGTGCGAGAGGCCGGCCAAGCCCAGAGCCGGGGAGCAGAGGCAGGAGGGGTACCTCAGGGAAGACCGAGGCGGAAGGGTGGGCGAGCCCCGAGTGATCTCTGGCTCCCGCCAGCTTGACAGTCCCGCCACCCTCAGCTTGCGGGGCCCGAGTTCCCAAGGTCTAGGGTGTCGCTTTTGAGTCCCCAGCTCAGACCCGGCTGACCCCCGTGTCCCCGCGCGCCCAGGCCCGGGGCGTGCTCCAGAACCGCGTGCTGCTGTGGAAGGAGCAGTCGGAGGCCAGCCGCAGCCCGTCGCGCGCCCACTCCCCGGGCCTCCTGGGCCCCGCGCTGGGGCCGCCCTACCCCTCGGGCCGCCTGACGCCCACCCGCCTGGACATGGTGAGGCCCTGGGCGCCCCCGCCGCCGTTCGCGCCCCCGCCGGTACCCGCACCCTCTACGGCGCCCTGGGGCCCGAGGCCCTCCCCGTGGAGCCTCCTGCCCCCCAGGCTCCCCGTCTACGCAGCGCCCCTGGGCCCGCCTTTCCGGCCCGCCGCGGCCGCGGCCGCGGCGCCCCCGTGGTGGCTGGGCCGCCGACCCCGGAACCCCTACGCCGACGTCTGGGACTGGGGATGGGGGCTGGACTAGGGCGCCGCGGCCGCCCCGACCCCCCTCCCCGCCCCACCCTCCCCTGCCCGTCTCCCCTCGCAGCCCCAGAGGCCGCTGGCAGAGTTCAGCTCCCCGCGCAGCCGGCACGGCTCCGGCTCCTACGGCCCCGGCCCCGAGCCCGCGTCCCAGCTGGAGCCAGACCGCCGGTCGCTGCCCCGGACGCCGTCCGCCTGTGAGTGGCCGCGGTCCCCGGAGCGCAGAGGGAGGGCCGGGGGCCCGGGGGGAGGGGGGACCGGGAAGAAGAGGGACTGAGGGTGGCCGCAGCGGGCGGGATCGAGGGCGGCGGCAGCGGCGCGGGACTGGCCCCCCACGTGCCGCTGCGCCCTCTCCCCGGCCCGGCAGCCTCGCTCTACGCCGGCAGCACCCAGAGCTCGCGCTCCAACCCCTTCGGCGAGCGCCCGGGCGGCGGGGGCGGCGGCGGGGGCGCCCGGAGGGTCCGCGCCCTCGTCTCGCACTCGGAGGGCGCCAACCACACGCTGCTGCGCTTCTCGGCCGGAGACGTCGTGGAGGTGCTAGTGCCAGAGGCCCGGAACGGCTGGCTCTACGGCAAGCTGGAGGGCTCAGCCACGTGAGCGGGGGCCCTGGGGCGCAGGGGTGGGGTGGAAAGAGGCCCCGCAGGCCTGGGCTCCGCCCGCCCGCCGCTTCCCGTCCCCCCGCCCCCAGCCTCCACTCCAGGGCCGTAGACCGACCTCCCCTTCTCCCGTTCAGCCTTCCGGTTTCCTCGTCCAGTCAATGGGGGTAGGAAGAACCACCCCGCGGTACACGGTGGTGGCCCTTGAGAGGAACGGGAAGGTTCTCTCTGGCGCGGCAGAAGGCTGCAGAAACCCCGCTGCTTGAGCACCTAACTGTGCGCCCTACAGGGCGCCCCTCTTTGCCCGGACTGAGTCCGCAGAGCGCTGATGCGGGCTGTGGACCTGGGGGCGGGCTCCCCTGGGCCAGGCCCAGAGGCCAAGCTGGGACCTTGCAGGCGGACAGGCCAAGTTGTGCAGACACGTGCTGTTAGTCTTCAAAGAACGCAAATCGGGTTTGGTTTCGACACCATGAAGGGAAGCGGGAGGTGGGGACCTACTCTGGTCGCTGCAAGCCTGGAAGAGAGAGAGCCTGTGTTGGCAGCCAAAAAAGGGAGTGTGCGCGGATTACTCTTTCTACCAAGGAAAAAGGGAAGGTGGGAACTTGCTGGAGCTAGGGAGTGACCCCCCACAGGGCTTTACTGGGGGGTGGGGGGTGCCCACTCGCACTCATGCTAGGGGGTGAAGGAATGAACGAAGGCAAGAATAGTGGCCTGAGGGAATGGAGGCTTAGAGGGTGGAGTCAGCAGGTGCATGTGAAAGTGCTTGCAGGGGCCAGTGGATGGTGGGTGGGTGGAGGGTGGATGAGGGTGTGGCCAGTGGGTGGTGGGTGTGGTCAGTGGATGGTGGGTGGATGGAGAGTGGATGGGGGTGTGGTCAGTGGGTGATGGGTGGATGGAGAGTGGATGGGGGTGTGGTCAGTGGGTGGTGGGTGTGGTCAGTGGATGGTGGGTGGATGGAGAGTGGATGGGGGTGTGGTCAGTGGATGGTGGGTGTGGTCAGTGGATGGTGGGTGGATGGAGAGTGGATAGGGGTATAGTCAGTGGATGGTGGGTGTGGTCAGTGATGGGTGGGTGGAGAGTGGATAGGGGTGTGGTCAGTGGATGGTGGGTGGATGGAGAGTGGATGAGGGGGTGATCCTGTGGGCAGGTGGATGTCTGAGTGGTTGGGGCAGGGAGGATGCATGGATGTGGGGTGCATACATAGACTGAGGGATGAGTGGAAAGGTATATGAATGAGCTGGTAGAGGGGCAGGCAGATGGGCAAGACTTGATGGACGGATTAGGGACTGGTGGTCCGTGCGTGGTTGCCCGCGTGGATCCTGGATGCATCATGCAGGGTGGGATGATGTATGGACGGAGGAGTGGAGGACAGGGGACTATTGATCGAGACCAGAAGGATGGGCTGGCGGGTAGAGAGATGGCCACAAACACCAGGGTTGGAAACACCTGCCTTGTGGACCCACGCAAGTCCCCACGACAGACGTGTCGCAGACTTCCTGGGGACCTGAGTGGAAAATCACCTTGATCAGTGTCCTCGTTCCTGGGACATTGCTGTTCTCTCTGTGCCTCGCGGGTCAGGGAAGAAGATGGCAAGTTTTATCAGTGGGCACTTTATGGTGAAAGCAGAAGGAGAACGTTTGTAAATGGTTTCATTCTGTCCGCTTGAGTTGAAATAGCTTCCAGTTACCTTTAGGCAAGAATGCTGTTGATTGGGTTTGGAGGTCTAAGGTGGCTTTGGGGAGAACACTTTCCCAAGTGCTTTGCCAGAATCTGGTAGGTTCTGTGGGGTCTGAAAAAGCTAAGGAACATCACGCGAAGTGCCTCTCCCTGAGCCCTGGTGGCTCTGGAGACGCAGTAATGAGCCTCCAGCCAGGCAAAGACTCGCTCTAAGGGCAGGGTGCCTGGGGTCACCGGAACCAGAGTCTTAGGGTGGTCGGAAGCGGCAGGGCTGAAGAGAAAAGGGCCCTGGGTGGTAGTCCGGCACCATAGGCTCCAGCGCCCCTTCCCCTGGCACAGTTGCCCATGATCCTCGGCCCCCACCCTGTCCCCTTCACAGTCACCTTTGTGATCATCCGTTGGTGGGCCTGTCAGCCAGGCTGGGGGCCTCTGGGGAGCAGGAGCTGTGTCTGGCTCTGTGCGGGCCCCGTGAGTAGAGAAAGAAGCCAGTCCTTGGACACATTGGTTTCCTACTTGGACTTCCAGCTCCTCCCGAGGTGACCTAGCCCCTGACAGGACATGAAGGTGCCCAGTTGGACTTGAAGGTAGAGAAGGGACTCCTCCAGGGATTGAATGAGTTACTCAGGGCAAAGCTTCTGGAGCAAGGCCTGGCACACAGCTCTGCCCAGTAACTGCCCTCGGAGTGTGGTTTTGGCCCCTGTTGTTGGGCCTTCTGCCTATGGGACCCCCTGCCTCCACCCCACAGGAGAGGTTGGTTCCCGGAGGCCTATGTGAAGCCTTTGGAGGAGGTGCCCGTGAACCCCATGAACCCTTTGAACCCAGTGACCTCCATGAACCTGATGAACCCTACGAATGAGCTACCTTCCAGGTACCTGGGTGGTCGGAGGTGGGGCCAGGGTGGGACTTCAGGGGAGTGGCTCTTTCCCCCCAGGGGGGACATCTGTGAGTCACAGTCTTGAGTGCTCCCAGCCTCCTTCGGCCTCCGGAGGAAGGGGACCCCCACCTCTCTACATGCCAAAGGCATTGCTGTCCATCCCTCTGCCACCTCGGGGGGACTGCCTCCAAGCGCTGTGGCCTTCCTTTCCCCTCCCCCCCCCCACGCAAGGGAAGAAGGTGTAGGATGCTGAGGGGCCCAGCAAGATCAGGCGTGGGGGAAGCAGCAGGTGCCCAACCCCCCCTTCCCGTCCGTCCTTCCTCTGGACTCAGATCCTACCCACTGCGGGGCAGCCACAGCCTTGATGACCTCCTGGACCGGCCGGGCAACTCTGCGGCACCCCTGGAGTACTGGGACGGCCAGTCCCGCTCCCGAACCCCGAGCCGGGTCCCGAGCCGTGCCCCCAGCCCTACACCTACGCCCTTGCCCAGCAGCCGCCGGAGCAGCGTGGGCAGCATGGGGGTGGCGAGTGATCCCAAGGTGAGCCCTCTCCCCGCTCCAGCCTGTCCCCAGCCCTGCGCTCATCCAGCAGGCTGGGAGACTGGAGACCTCCCTGCTTTGCCACTGGCTGGCTGGAGAGGGGCCCTCCCACCCCAGCCTCAGTTTGCCCATCTGCAGGGAGGTGTGGGATACACTTCTGAGCCTGGGGCAGAGGGTAGGGGGTATGCATTCCTCTCAGGGACTGGAGCCCCCATGGTCCTGCTGGGAGCCCTGGTGAAGGCCTGTCCTTCCCACCTCCCAGGAGAGGCAAGACCAGGGTCCTGGCTGGGAGCCTGGGCTGGGGCTGGCTGGGCAGAACCCGGGGTGGGGGTGGGGAGAGCAGCTGAGCCCTGACCCAGAGGCTTCTCTAGTCCGAAACCCACAGAATTCTGGGTTTTGGAATGCCCAGGCCTTTTTCCCAGAACCCTGGCTTGCAGGGGGCCGCTGGTCTGGTCATCCACCTTTCTGGAATGGGGAGTTGCAGAGGTGGGGGCTCACTCGCCCCTTTCCCCCCTAAACTTGGCCCCTCCTCCACCCTCACTGCAGAAACTTATGTCCTGGGAGCAGCACCCTCCAGAGCTTTTCCCTCGGTGAGTCCTAGAACATTCTAGAATGGAAGTCAGTGGGGATGTGGCTCCACAGGGGGCTCCTGTGTGGGGGGGGGGGGAGATGAGATGAGTCAGGGGTGAGAGCTGACCGGTGGGGGCAGGAGGTGGCAGTGGACACTAGCTCAGGTGCCCGGCGACCTCCCCTAGAGCCCAGACCAGCTGGGGACCTGGGCCCCTCTCACCCTGACCTCTCCCCTCGCAGAGGCACAAACCCGTTCGCCACCGTAAAGCTGCGGCCCACAGTCACCAACGACCGCTCGGCGCCCCTTATCCGCTGAGGCACCCTCCTCCATCCGGGGTCTGAGCTCATCCCCCCACACCTGCCGAGGGGGCCGCCCGGAGCTGGTGACGGCCGCAGGAGCAGCAGCAGTGGACCTGAGAAGCCAAGGCCCTGAAACTGGGGGTGGCTGCCCCTCCCCACGCCACGCCCCCAGCTTGAGCAGCTCTCAGGAGACTGGCCTGGGGTCTGGGACCTTCGAACTAAAGCAGGCAGAATGGGGGGACAGGACAGTCTCTTCCCCTCCAAGGGCCCCAGGACTCTCCCTGGGGGCCTGCCTCGTGCACCCCACCGTCTTTCCCCTCCTCTGCCCCAGCAGGGAGGAGCCCCGCACACCCCCTTCTCCACCTCCCATACGTCGTCCTCTTTACCTTTTGTAAGCGGGGAGAAATAAAGCAAGTGGACACAGCCGCAGGACTGGCGGAGTCTAATTGGGGGACAGGCAGGGGGTGGGGCATGGAGGCCTCCCGCTGGAGAACGGGGTCCCAGAGGTCCTGAAGGTCACTGATACCTCCCTGGGAGGACTCGCGAACGGGAGGGGCAAAGAGAGAGGGAGACAGAGAATCCTGGCGCAGAGCCCGATGTGGGGCTTGAACCCACAAAACGCGAGATCGCGCCTTGAACTGAAACCAAGAATTGGGTGCTCAACAGACCGAGCCACCCAGGCACCTCTCACACCCCTCATTTTAAGCAAATCTTTAGGTCTGCCCGGAAGCCCTCAGGCCATGTCCACCCACCTCTGGCCCAGTCTCTGCTACCGTGGTGGCCTCTCCCGAGGCAGAGGGGTGGCGGTGGCCAAGGTCCAGGACCACCAGCAGGTCACCCTTCCACAGCCTGGGACACAGCACCCTTTGTTCTGGCCCTTCAGCCCCCCCTCGGTCCCAGGCTCTCTGACCTGGATTAGCCTGATCCAGGGGAAAGCCTTGGAGGCCCCTCCTGGAATGTGGTCTGGGGGTGGGGGGCAGGCGAGGCATGAGGTGAGTAGGGCTGGTGGGGTCTCTCCAGGGCAGGGCTGTGCCCACAGCACCACTAGGACCCCCCCCCCAGGGCTCTGTGCATCCTCCACCCAGTGGAGGGGCCTCCTTATTATCTCTCTAGCTCTGCTGGGAGGGCCTGAGACAGGGACCCCCAGCCTGGCCTTGTGCTGCGGTCACTGCCCTGTCCCTTCTCCCTTTCCAGGCAAAAGCCTCTTAGGGGGTGGGGGTGGGGCACACTGTAAGCCCTAGGCCTGAGGGAGTGAGCTGCGGTGAGTCTGGCCAGCGGCTGATCTGTGGCAAGCCTGGGGGTCTTCGGCTGCATCCCCCCCTCAGGCTAGGCTTCCCGGGGGGAACCAGGGGGCAGCCCCTCCCGGCAAGCCTCAGGAGATGTGAGGCTGGACACCCAAACCCACAGGACGGCTCAGGTGAGTGTGGGGCGAGGGCTGCCAGGACCACCCCCTTGTCCTGGTCTCCAAGTGGCTGCAGCCATGGTAAGGGGACAACAGGCAGGAAAAGCCAGGACCCCGTCCTGGTGACAGAGGGTCAGAGTGCCAGATACCCACAGGGCTCTTGGTGTTCCCCAGTGTCAGGTGCGGAGGGGCGATGGGAGGGAAGGAGGCTTCTGCCCCAGCTGTGGGCTGGCCCACCCTAATCAGGAGGCTCACCTGCCTCGTCTGTTATAGGGGCGCATGAAGCTCCTGCGCATGAAGGGGCTCCAGGAGTGTGAGAGACCCCAAAGCTGTTTTCTGCTTGTGGAAGGTTTGGGGGCTGCGAGCGGCTCAGAGAGCAGGTCTCTTTCTTAGTGCCCCCTCAGAGGTCGTATCTGCCCTGCGAAACCAGAGATCTGATCGCCCCTCCCCCACCAACCACGACTCCTGGGGTAATCCATCACCCATCTTACAGGTGGCAAAACTGAGGCTCCGCTGGGGAAGGGGAACTGCCCAAGTCACAGAGCAGATCCGCGGCTAAGCCGGGGTGAACCGGAACTCTGCTCCCTTGGCTTCTGAAACAAGGCTCATATTCTTGGGGGTTTTTTCTTCTTATTTTTCATAAGTGGCAATAGTCCTTTTTGATCATTGAGAAAAATTCGGAACATATGGCAAGGCCAAGGAAGAAAAGAAACCCCACCCAGTTTGCAGCTGGCCCCGGTCTCCCCTTCTCTGTCCCACTCATGGGGCTGGCTGGTTCCTCTGTGCTGAGACCCGCACACCCGCACGCTGGGGTCACCGGTGATCCCCAAGGACATGGGGCACACGCTGGCCGGCCAGCTCTCCCATTCACCAGCACCCCCCTCCTGCCGCCACCAGGTCCCTGGGCAAGGAGCGTCGTCCACAGGGAGCCTTCCTGAAGTTCAAACTCAGGTGGGAGCGATTCTATTATTTCCCCGTCATCTTTCACAGGACCCTTGGAGGAGGGGAGATTTGGGGTAGGTTTTGCCTGGGTTTCCCCTCTTGGCTCATTCCCTGAGCAGGGCTTCACGTGGGTAGCCCCGTGCCTTGGTTTCCCCACGCCGGGTCTCCATCCGCCTTTCTCGTCTGAGCTACAGACCTTCGCTGGTCCCTCGCATCCCCTACCGCTAGCAGAAGCAGCAGCGATGGGCGCTGGCGGCCCCCGGCCGGGCGCGGGCCCCCCCGACGGTGGCTGGGGCTGGGCGGTGCTGGGCGCCTGCTTCGTGATCACCGGTTTCGCCTATGGCTTCCCCAAGGCGGTGAGCGTCTTCTTCCGCGCCCTCATGCGCGACTTTGGCGCCGGCTACAGCGACACGGCCTGGGTGTCCTCCATCATGCTCGCCATGCTCTACGGCACCGGTCAGCGCCCCCTCGCGGGTCCCTGCCGCCCCCCCCCCCCGCCCCGAGCCAGGATTGAGAGTAGAGATCCGGGGACAGGAGACGCAGACCCACGGGCATCCCCCGGAGCCCACGGGGAGGGCGCGGAAACCATTTTCTTCCTGTGAAAACTTTGCCGGCGCCAGAGAGAGGGGAGGAAGGGGCAGGAAAGGGGCAGTGGCTCGAGGTAGAGCCCACATACCAAGGGGCCACTAGCAAGCTCCGCCAGCGGGCAGGACCCCTCCGTTCCTGCCGAAAGACCTACGCCCCCTTATGTTCCAGGTGGCGAATGAGATTTAAATAAGATTCCCGCTTCCCTGAGCCCTAACCACCTGCGGGGGCGGGGGAAATGCTGGCGTTATCCTGGCCGGGCACTGGGACCTTGGCCAGACACTGCCCTCTCTGAGCCGATGGTGACCTTATCCCTTTGAGCCATTTTCTGGGGCTGGAGGCGCAAAGCCCGGAGTGTCCACGGGAAAGGAGATTAGTCCAGCCTGAGCGGTGCCCGTGCCCTGCCCACAGGTCCAGTCTCCAGCATCCTCGTGACCCGCTTTGGCTGTCGCCCGGTGATGCTGGTGGGTGGGCTGCTGGCCTCGGCGGGCATGGTGCTAGCATCCTTCGCCACGCGCCTCCTGGAGCTGTATCTGACCGCCGGGGTGCTCACAGGTGAGGGCGGCCCCCACGCACCTCCCCTACGCGGATGGGGGCTGGCCGTGAGGGTGGGGGTCGGGAGTCCTAGCTGCAAGGCCTTCTGTCCCCGGTGTCCCCTCGAAAGGCGGTCCTCGAAGTCCCTCGGCTCAGTTTCCCCCGAGGGTCTGCCCGCCCCGTCGGGGTCTCACCCCCTCCCTCCTGCTGGGGGGGCTGGGGTGGGCAGCGCCCTCGGGGAGCCCGGCACAGCGCCGCCTCGCCCGCAGGCCTGGGCCTGGCCCTCAACTTCCAGCCGTCGCTCATCATGCTGGGGCTGTACTTCGAGCGGCGGCGGCCCCTGGCCAACGGGCTGGCGGCGGCGGGCAGCCCCGTGTTCCTGTCGGCGCTGTCGCCGCTCGGCCAACGGCTGCTCGAGCACTTCGGCTGGCGCGGCGGCTTCCTGCTGCTCGGCGGCCTCCTGCTGCACTGCTGCGCCTGCGGCGCCGTCATGCGGCCGCCGCCAGGGCCCGGGCCGCGGCCGCGCAGGGACAGCGCCGACGACGCTCCGAGGGAGGCGGAAGCGGGCGGCGCCGGGCTTCGCCTGCGCGAGGCGCCCCCTGGCGGCCGGACCCGCCGGCGCCTGCTGGACGTGGCCGTGTGCGCCGACCGCGCCTTCGGGGTGTACGCCGCCACCAAGTTCCTGATGGCCCTCGGCCTCTTCGTGCCCGCCATCCTTTTGGTGAACTACGCCAAAGACGCGGGCGTGCCGGACGCCGACGCCGCCTTCCTGCTGTCCGTCGTGGGCTTCGTAGACATCGTGGCACGGCCGGCGTGCGGCGCCCTGGCGGGCCTGGAGCGCCTGCGACCTCATGTCGCCTACCTCTTCAGCCTGGCCCTGATGGCCAACGGGCTCACGGACCTGAGCAGCGCGCGCGCGCGCTCCTACGGCGCCCTGGTCGCCTTCTGCATCGCCTTCGGCCTCTCCTACGGCATGGTGGGCGCGCTGCAGTTCGAGGTGCTCATGGCAGCCGTGGGTTCGCACCGCTTTCCCAGCGCTCTGGGCCTGGTGCTGCTCCTGGAGGCCGTGGCTGTGCTCATTGGACCTCCCTCTGCCGGTGCGCCCCGCGGGAGGAGGGGGTGCCGGGCTACTGTCTCTAGATCGAGGAAAGCGCACTCTCTGTCCCCGGTGGACCTTCCAGGGACGAGGGGAAGGGACCCATTGGCCGGCGAGACAGCCTAGGGGGTGGGCCCGCCTTCCCGTGGCCACTTAGCCCCTCCTCCAAGCCAGTACTACTAGCCCTGGGTGGGAACGGAAAGGCCAGAAAGGTCCAGGAAGAACCCACCAGTGGCAGCTGCTGACCCACCGGTCATCTCCAGCACAGAGGCCTTGTGAAGTGCAAATGCTTCTTCTCTTTTTGCTGATGCGGCGAACTGAGGCACAGAGGTCTAGAACACGTGCAGTCCCCAAACTGAGCAGAGCCCCGCCCAGTGCTAGATGCCCTTGCCCTTGGAACACTGCCTCTGAGTGCTTTTGCTCCCCAGCCTCTAAGGGTGATCATGATAGGGATGGCGTGTTTGAGGAACCAGCGGGGAGACCAGGAGCAGAGCTGGGGTGCTCAGTGTGCACATGGGGTGATCCCCTGGGGGCCCAGCCAGGGAGGAGCTCCCTCCTCCTCGGTCCAGAAGGCTACGGCCAGGCCCTGCCCTCACTCAGTACAGCTGCTGTGCCCCGACACATCTGGCACTCTATGGTCGTTGCTTCTTGGAAATCGCTAGGATGAGAGGGTGCCGGCGGGGCTGGCATGAGGACAGCCTCACGGGGCAGGGTAGACCCCACCGAAGAGGACACAGGACAGCATGGGGCACATTTAGGGGACCGTGTTCCTATACAAGTGAGGCAGGAATTGAGCTTGGGAAGTGAGGGGATATTAGGGTTCCCCTGGGTGGTCAGGTGGTCCCCGAACCAGCAGGGAGCCTGGCTGTGAGCAGCAGCGCTGAGGTCAGGCTGTGGGATGGAGCGATGAGGGGAGCCACCTTTGTGGGGCCCAGGCTGCCCCTCCTTCCAGGGCTGGGCTGGCCGAGCGCCCTCATCAGCTCTGTCACCTAACCTCCGTGTGAGGGTGGCCTCCAAGTCCTCCACCAAAAGCCACAACCCCCCCCACCACCCTCCACAGACACTCAGGGAGCCATCTTCCATTTTCACATGCGACCTGGGGGGTGGGCCTAATAGGGGGTAAGAAGGTGAAGGACACTGCAGGGCTGAGTGCGGGAGGGGCAGGGGCAGGACTGGCGGCTGGCTGGGCAGGGCAGGAAGGCAAGTTTGGGAGCGGTGCCCAGAGGGACTCAGGTGGGCAGCCAACTTGGGGGGACACTAGGAAGCCTCCCCCTGCAGAGGCCACAGAGCTGTAGAGCAAGGGGTCACAGCCTGGGGTGGTCACCTACAAAATTGCCAAGAGAGGATGGAGCCCACAGAGAAACCACTCTCTGGGGAAAAATGATTTGCAATGAAAAGATGTTCCTGAGTCTGAAAGTACTATGTGCTTGGATAGAAAACTTGGGAAATACAGAGGCGTCAGGAGGAGCTGCGGCCCCCGAGTCCCGCCCCCAGCCTGTGCCAGTGAGAGTTCAGCTCCGTCTAGGGAACCGGACGCAGGAGGGGGCTGGGGAGGGGGCTGGAGGGCAAGCTGAGCCAGGCCCCTGAAGACCAGGGTAGGGTTAGGTGGGAAGAGCAAGAGTTGGGGGCTCCCAGGAGGGTGAGGCTGAGGGCAGTGTCCCCTCCCCACTCCCTGGCTGGGCAAGTTGCAGGGCACACGTGGGGTTTGGATCTGGGGGTGGCGGGGGGGCCCTGTAAACCGAAAAGTGCTGCCTCGCCAAAGGCCCCAGACAACTTAAGAAATGGAGGTCCAAGGAGATGGTGACGTTTTTAAGGTCACAAGTGGCAGAACGGGGGTGGTGGCCAGCACCTGTGGAATGGGACTGCAGCCTGGGGCGGGTGTTTGTGTCACTCAAATGTAAACCCACCCAGTCGAGGGAGGGCACTACCCTTTAGCTGAGGTTGTGGGGAAGGGTAAAGGGTGGGGCTCCCCCCAGACCCTTACCTCCCCCTCCCTGCCCCCCACCCCCAGGCCGCCTGGTGGATGCCCTGATGAACTATGAGATCATCTTCTACCTGGCCGGCTCTGAGGTGGCCCTGGCTGGGATCTTCATGGCTGTGGCCACCAAATGTTGCCTGCACCGCTCTAAGGACACCAGCCAAGGCGCCCAGGGCGGGGCCAGCGATGCAGAGGACGCTGAGGCTGAGGAGGACACTGCGGCCCCTCCCATCGGCGCTGAGGAGCCCGGCAGTCTCCAGGCCCTGGAGGTGCCACGCCCCGGGGGGGCCGGGCTGGTGGATCCGAAGCTGGAGGCAGAGCCGGGCACGGCCCCCGCGTCTGGATAGCTCGAGGACCCTAGGCGAGGTGGCTGGTCACGTTGGGAATGGGGCTTACCTTCCCTCTCAGAGCCCTGGCTGTCCCAAGAGGGCCTGGAGCACTGGAGGCTGCCTTGCAGTGGCCGGCCTGGGGGTCCCGGGTGGGCTCCCTCCCTTGTCTGCCCAGCAGGCCACGGCCAGGCCCTGCCCTCGCTCAGGGGAGCCGCTGTGCACCACCAGGGGCCTGGCCCGTGTGAACTCACACTCATAAAGCTCAGAGGCAAGACAGTTCTGTTCCTGTGCCTTTTGGCAGCTCTGGCTGCGTCCTGAGGGTCAGGGCTGGGGGGTGGGGGTGGGGAGGGTCTGAGACCCTCTGCCCAGGGCCCTCTGACCTGGAAGCTGTTGGGGGAGGAAGTGGCAGAGAGGGGGAAGGGTGGGGCGTGGAGGGGGAGGTATTCTCAGACTTAGGGGAACTAGCGGCCTCACTCACACTTTGACTTTTGCTGTCTTGCACTTTGAGCCAAGCGCTGGGAGCTCTGTGTCTCACCCTGGCCCCGGAAGGTCCCTCTGTGTATTTATTCACTTCCCGAAAATCTGACGCCCCTCATCTTTGCTTCTCTCCCTCCCAATCGTGGGTGCGGAGACCCAGGCCCAAGTGGGAAGGAGCCTTCCCACCACAGACCCCGACTATTCAGCCATGGGCTCCGGAGAGTCCATCCCACCAGTGCCTCCCCTCACCCCTCCCTGTTGGTCTCATTTTCCTTCCAGGCCCTACAAAGGTGTGGGGAGCCCTCCAGGTGCCCGGCCAGCTCACACAGGTCTGAGGTTCCCCTGGGTCACTGGAGCAGTGACGACATTTTATTTAACATTTGTGGCGCACAGACCGCGCCAGGCGCTGAATCCTTTACAAATGTTAACTCCTCAGATACTCATGGTAGCCCAATAAGGCAGCGACCATTGTTGGCCACAATCACAGATAGGGAAACTGAGGCACAGGGCGGTGAGGGAGGAGCTCAGGGTTGGAGAGGCTGTGACTGGAATCCAGGCAGTGGTTGCAGTCTGGGCCCTTGGCCTCCAGGCTGGCTGTTCCTCCAGAGAGGTGGTCAGCTCTGACAGCTCTGGGGACCCGGGTGGACTCCCAGGGACAGCCCATGCCTCCCTCCCTGCTCCCGGTCCTGCCTGACGGTCCCATTCGGCTGCCGCCCATGACCTGTGGACTCCAAGCTGATAAAGAGAAAGCCATTCTCTCCCCACTCCACCCCGTTAGACTCTGCCCACCCCTCACAGCCTCTTCCCTTCTCAGCACAACCGTGTAATCCAGTGTTCCAACAGGGACGACTTCAGAGTGAAAAGGGCCACTATCAATGACACGGGACCACAGGTATAGACTGTGACTGAGTGGCTCGCAGTCACCCTATTTCCACCACTCTGCAACGACACAAAGTACCAGGGTGGCATCCACCACTGCCCTTCGGCCCTGGCAGAACAGGTGCGCCCCGAGGGTGAGGGCACCCTCACATTCTCCCCCCAGTGTGAGGCCTCAGGGCCTCCTGACTCAGCACCTGTCCTGTCCTTCCCCAAGGCCGAGCTGCCAGCCAGAAGCGCCGGCGGATCAAAGACGAGGGAGGCCATAAAAGGCGCCCCCAGAACAGCGAGCCTTGGAGCCTCCAGGACCCGCCAGATCTAAGTCCAAAGCCAACCCTGTCCCTGTAACACTGGGTGGCCCTGAGCAAGGAACTTCTCTAGCCTCGGTTTCCCGGCTGTCAGTGGAAACAGCAATACCAGTTCACAGAGCTAGTGCAAGGAGTAAGTGACATACAAGAAAGGAGTGTCAATAAGCCTTGTGGCCGCCCCCTCCCTGGAGACCAGGGAGGCAGCAGCTGGGGCGGCGAGGGGAGGAGGGTCTGAGGTCACTGCAAAGAGCCCGGCTCCATCTGGCTTTGCGTTTATTCAATACAGGCCCAGTGCCCGGCTCCTCCCTGGGGAAGCGGCTGAGCCCGGGACGCAGGGAAATAAATAAAGGCCGCCGAGGTGTGAGCGTGGGCTGCAGTGGGGCACCCGGGGAGAGGGGCAGGCGTCCCGGAGACGCTGGCCCCAACCTCAGCTGTCCCCCCCGCCCACAGTCACCAACTCCAGCAGGCTCCAGGTGGGGCCAGTGGAGCTGCCCAGAGGGACGGGGTCCTGGACTTCCTGCCTCCCTCCAACCACTCCTTTCTGCCCCCCTCCTTCTAAGGCAGTTCCAGAGGGCGAGCTCTCCACCTGGCTGGCGGGGGGGAGGGGGCCGGTGTCCAGGTCCCAGGACTTTTCCTGGGGTTCCGTGAGAGGACAGAGGAGCAGGGAGGCGGGCGCCCTGAGCCAGCAGGCCTTTATGCACCGCCCCCTTATGCGGCGGCCCCGCCCCCGCCTCCGGACGCTGTCCTCCCGCTCACCCTGCCCCCCAGATCTGCAGCCCTGGGGGCACTCAGGAGTCACACCAGCTCCCGCCCTTGTCCAGGGGCCCAGCGGCCCCTCGCGTATCCTTGGAGGGCGCATCCCTGGACGGCTCCCCGGCCGCAGTGTCGTCGTCGTCTTCGTCCTCCTCGTCCTCCCCGTCGGTGAACTCATCCTGGCCGGGGCCGTAGGCCAGCGTGGTGTGGGCCAGGTCCACCTCGATGGGGAAGACGTCGGCGGCGCGCAGCACCGCGTAGCAGTCGTTGTAGTACTTGGACATGGTGGACACGAAGCGCTGCAGCTGGAACACGATGTCCTGGACTGGGGCAGGCGGGCGGGCAGACAGGCGCCGGTGGAGAGGACCCTCCAGGCCTGCGTGGGCCGGCCCCCTCCCCTGGGCTTCCCGCCGCCCACCTCGCCAGGCCTCATGCCCTGGGACCGGGCAAGGCCTGGGCCGCCGGCCCGCGCAGAACCCAGGTCTCCTGGGTCAGGGAAAGGAGGAGCTGGGCCTGCACCCCACCGCACCCACAGGGCATGGACCAGCCCCCTTCAGGCCAGACCCCAGGAAGGGGGCTGCATTTCCGCTAGGGCAGCCAGACTCCAAAGCTCTGCCGTGGGACCTCACATAAGTATCGACCTGTCCAGGCCACGGTTTGTTTTCCCAGCTCTGAAATGGGGAGAAGACGGCAGCCACCCCCCCAATCCTGAGGGTGGCACAGGGTTGGGGATGCACCGGAGGCCCCCCGGCACCCACCTACGCCCCTCACCATGCTTCTGGTCCAGCAACTCCATCTTCTCCAGCACATCTTTGCGCATCTGGGAGAAGCGGGCACGGGCCTCCTGGCGACAGCGCAGGATCAGGCGGTACTCGTAGTTGCCAGTGCTCACGCGGTACAGGGGCTCCCCCAGGGCCTGGGGCAGGGAGGTGCACGTCAGGGACCGGCAGGGGGCTGGAGAGGGACGGGGGAGACTGCTCTGGGGCAGATGGGGGCAGGGCGCAGGAAGGCTGCGGAGCCCGGCCCCCCACCCACCAGCTCACTCCCCTGCACCGCGGGGCCCTTTTCAAAGCTACCGCTTCTGAGCACGCCAGTGATGGATGGAAGCCCGTTAACAGCTTTGTGGAAAAAGGAAAAAACCCCAAAACCAAACCCTCGCCACATCAAATAATGAACATTTAGTCCTGAGGTGGATCCAGAATTCAAAAGTATGAAAAAGCTGGATTTAAAAGGCCTCTTAGGAGCGAGGAAAGTCAGGTTTGCCCTGCTCGAGGATCGCAGGGCCTGGGGGCAGCAGCCGGTGTGGGAGGGGTCCTAGCGCCAGCCGGCCAGCGCTCCCCCAGGGGGGCCAGCTCCGAGGACAGGAGCCCGGCCAGTCCCCCAAGCCTCTCCCAGGTAGGCCTGACCCGCCTGGGGTCACCCCCCCCTCCCCCCGCAAACCCAGGACATTCTCGGCCCGGGAGACGAGCAGGGGTGCGTCCCGCCCGCTCTCCCACCCCAGGGCCGTCCCGACGGCCTGAGGACTCACGATGCAGCTGTACTCCTCGTCGTCCATCTCCTTCACCTTCAGGCAGTAGGACTGTGTGGGGTGGGTGGGGCCCCGAGGTCAGGGCAGCTGCACGTTCTGGATGCCCACCCTGCACCCCGCTCCCTCCCATGCCACAGCACCCCTACGCCCCGCCGAGGAGCAGCCACGCCGGGCCTCCTGGGCCCTGCACACCATGGACTAGGATAGGCTGAGACGTGTCGGGGCGAGGCTGGCACCTCACTCAGACCGGCCCTTGCTCAGGGAGGCCCAGGGCGAGGTGGCAGCACTTGGGACAGGGCTCACATCTGGGAGGCTGGCAAGGGGGGGATGCTTTGGGGGGGGGGAAGGGGATTCCATGGTCAAAAGAGCGGGGGAAGGCCCTGGAAGACTCATGCTGCACATGGGCCTGTCAAAGGCTCTGAGAAGTCCTGCAGCAAAGAAACCTTGGCTTGCTTTGTGGAGCATTTTCCCTCAATTCCTTTGACCGTAAGAATCATTATGTAAACATACAACTCTGTAATGTCCCTTGGCACCTACTTTAGAACCACTGACCCACTGTTAAAAGTGACCCCAAAATCCCAAGAGGTCAGAGTGGCCCAGAGTTGAGCACTCTGCCTCCCCCAGGCTCCCAGCCTCCCAGAGTCTCCTCTGAGCAGCTGGGGCCAGTGTCCAGGCTGCTGCCTAATTCCATTACCTCCCAGGTCCCTGGTCCCACGTCCTCAATCAGACACGACAGGGGGTCTGGCCCCATCCTGCTTGCTAGCCTGCGGCCCGCAAAGGAGCGAATCTACGGGTGGGCTCTCCCCCCGCCCCCGCATGCCGGGCCCTTCCCTCCCCAGAGGCTTGAGACCCTCACCAGGTACTCAAACTTCACGTCCAGGTACTTCTTGATGGTGAGGCGAGTGTCTGGGATGGCCTTGTTGAGATACGTGTTCAGGTCCGTCAGCATCTGGAAGGGATGGACGGGCAGAAGCTTAGTCCCCTGGGGGCCGGGGGCAGGCTGGCCAGGGGGACGGAGAATGGCACTGATCCCTCGATCCTTCTCGTGGACTCAGACGTTGGAGCCAAAGGGCGCTCCCAGACGGCTCTGTCCACTGAAGGGTGAGGAGACAGGCCAAGCCAAGGGCAAACTGTAATGAGTCCGTCAATGCTGAGTGAGGCCCGGGAGGCGGAGGGACGTACCCACAGTCAGCCGTGTCCGTGATCAAGCCAGACCGGCACCCAGGTGCTCCAACTCCAGTACGGGACCCTTTCTGCGCGTGGCACTGTCCCCTCCCTACCCTCACACGCTGACACACACGGGCTTGCCGTGACCTACCGGCTTGATGGTTTTCAGCAGCCGGATGCCGAACTTCTCGATGCTGCGGTGGGCATCAGCAAACTTCACAAAAGCCTCGCTCGCAGCTGGCTGGGGCTCCCGCACCCCAATCACAGAGAACACGTCCCCAAAGGCTGCAGGACAAGTGTGCCCTGAAGGCTGCCCCTACTTGACCCCTTCATGAAGAAGCCAGGGATTTGTCGGGGAGAAGCAGGGCGGAGGGGGCACGCTGGGCTGAAGGCCAAGGTCTGCATGAGGTCTACATCCCCAAGGTGGGTGGGTTCCCTGCCCAAAGAGAGTTGGGTCTGTACCCCCAAGGGAGCTGGGTCTATACCCGAGGGCATGGCCCTCATTCCCCAGAGTGACCAGCCGGCGGGGTAAGAAGGCCCAGTCAAGGTTGGAGAAGTCAGTGTAGCCTGGCAGCAGAGAAGCGGTCTGGGAATCTGGATCCCTGGGCCGTACGGCCAGCTCCGCCCTAAGGAGCCTGTGACCATTTCCTGTCTGGGCTTCATTCGCCCAACTGTCAAATGGGATTACCGGTAGCTGCCCTGCCCAGCTAACAGACTTGTAGAAAATGAGACCACAAATAAGACAGGTGCCCCGGGTACACTGTAAGGGGGAAGTACAGATAAGACAGGGTGGGGCCCAAGTACGGAAGACTGGCTGGTCCCCATGTTCCCCACTGGCCCCCATTACTGCTACATCCCAGCGTCTATACAAAGCCCAGCCCGAACGAGGCCTGAGGTCAGATGCTGTGGCGGCTGCCCAGAGTGTGGGCCTGAGAAAGGCCCCAGGGAGGGGACGGGCCACATCCTCACTGTACAGGCAAGCACTGAGCTGAGGAGGGAGTGAGGGTCTTCCCAGGGTCACCTGGCAGGTTTAGGGGTGCCCTTACCCCGGTGGGTCTGTGACAGCTCATAAAAGGCCCGTAGGAGGTTCTTGGTGTGTTCTGTCATTCCTGTGGGAGAGATCCAACCAGAGGGGAAATGGGAGAATGTGGGAGGCCACAGTGGTCCCCCGGGACATGGCCGCCAACCCCCCAGCCCGAGGGCCTCACTGGGCCTGAGCTCACTGGCGCTTCCCACAGGCGCGCCAGGGCGTAGGGTTGAAGGCTTAGCCCTGGCACCATCCAACAGGTGCCCCTACCAGAGAAGGGAGGCGGGACTTCGCAGGGGTGGGTGAACAGGGCCTTCTGTGGGCTTCATCTCTGGGAGGCAGCGGGGCCCTGAGAGACTCTCATTACGTGCGCTATTATTTGAATTTTTGTGGATGTGTGTCACTTTTGTCCTTGGAAAAAGTATGTGTTAAGAGGCTTTTTTTCTTATGAATTCCTAATGGCCACGGTCCTAGAATTTTATGGGGCGGCCCTCCTGCCCCTACCGCGGCCATTTCAGAGCAGCACTCCAAGCTCGACGCCAGGGCAGGGCCGGTGCTCGGCCGGGCACACACCTCCCCCCTCCCCCCGCGGCCAGTGTGCGCCAGCTCACCTTTATACAGCTCGGCGGTCCGCTCCAGCTCCTCCAGCCTCTTGACAAGCCCGTCTGTGGGGGTCAGAGGAGAAGGTGAGGCCAGGGAGTCGGCGAGCGTGGGGTGAGGCCAGAGCCAGGCAGGGGCGGGACAGAGGCAGCCCCCAGAAGAGAAGGATGGCACAGAACGGGGTCCCAGAGAAGGGGGGTCATGTTCTGTAGTGGCCTGGGACCCCTAAACCAAGCAGGGGACAGGCAGGGCCGCCTCCAGGCAGCTCCTGAGACAGGCTCTCCCCCCACCCCCCATGCAGGATAGGCACATCAGAGGGGCAGAAAGGCGATGGTAACTGAGGCACTGGTACACGTCACCAGCGGAAACCAGGTGGGCCCCCCCCACGGCCAGCCAAAGGCAGGCCCTTTCCTAGCAGTCAAGGCTCCCATGCTTGCACCACAAACCCTGCCCCCAGCCAAGGAGGAAGGCGGTCAAGGGGACCCGGAGAGGAGCTACTTTGACAGGTCTCCAGCAGGCAGCCAATGCAAAGGCCCAGAAGGGAGAACCCCCAGGGAGGGAAGGCAAATTCAAGAGGGGCTCTGAGGATGACCTCCCACGGACAGGGCCTGGGTGATCATCTTCATTCGCCTAACAGCTGTTTCTTAGGCACCTTTTGTGTGCCGGAACACAAAATGACCCACAGAATGACCTTGGTGACTGAGCCCCGGGTCATGCCCTCGGTCCAGCAGAGGAGAGTAGGAGGGGTAAGCGGCACATGACCAGAGTAACCTCAAGGGCCGTCGAGCGAGAGGTGGGGGCAGCTGCCTCACCGCAAGGGCTCAAAATGGGCGCGAGCAGGGATGGGCAGGCATTTCAGATGAGGGAGGGCCGGGCGGCGAGCGGTTAAGAGGGAACGAGATTCCTCCCACCTCCCACTGGCAGCACCCTCCGGGCAGGGACTGTAACAGGGGTTCTCAGGGCGGCCCCCCAGGGCAGGGCCCAGGCTCTCTGAGCTACGGTGCTGGGTTTCTGGCATCAAGGCTCCCTGCGTCCAGCTCAGTCCTTCCTTCCTATGAGCCTCTGGGGCAGGGACTGCATCCCTCATTCTCTGTGTGACATTAGGGACAAGGAGGTAAAGCAGCTTGCCCTAAGGCACACAGCCAGGCACGATTCAAGCTGGGGTGCTGGCTGGCCCCCAGTCTCCTCTGTTGACCCGGGTCGGGGTTTTCTGAGCGGGTGGAGAGGAGGGGAGCAGACACGGAGTCTGAGCAGAGACAGTGGCTGTGTGTCAGGGGGCGGGGAGGAGGTGGGCTCCCGCTGGGGGGCTGGGAGGGTGGAGGGCATCTCGGAGGTCTTCGGGGAGCTGGGCCCCTGGCTGGGCCCCAGGCGCTGGCTCCCCAGAGCCCTGGCAGCCGGCCAGCCTGGCAGGAAAGGAGCCACGGAAGGGCCGTGCTGTTGTTTTTAGCTGGGTCATGGGACATCGTGACAGCTTCAATTTTAGAAGCCCTATTTAAGGCTGGGGAAATTGCAAGGTTTGGGGGGAAAAACACAACAAGCAGTTCTAATTTCATCTCCACGCATGGTAACTACAGTAACAGGGATTTATAGACACCAAGGAGCTGAAAATAGCAGCCGCCACTTTTGTGCACCATTTGGAACGGGCTCAGACCCCACCCCCGCGTCCGAGCCAGCAGAGCCGAGTGCCCAGCGGAGCCGGCCATAGATACGAGCATTTATATCCCCCCCAACACGCACAGACCGCAGAACTGCTATTTATAACCTCGGGCTGGGGCCGCTCGGAGCAGGGCCAAGTGCTCTGCTGGCCACACACTTTCGTGAGTGTGAACATGCGAGTCCATGGCTGGCCCCCTCCCCCCGCTCCCACCTCCAGTCCAAGGCAGAAACCGCCAAGACAAGGGCAGCAGCGCCCCCTCCTGGAGAAAGGCAGGGGCCAGGTGGGCAATATGGGAGCAGGGCGCTGGGGCCCATGGTGGCTGCAGCCAGCGCTGTGACAGCAGGCGGGGGCGGTGGCGAAGGTACCAGCTGGGGGTGCTGGAAGGAAGCACCTTGCACTGTGCATGGGTCGCATCTGTGCCCCAGGCCCGACATCTCCACCTGGGCGTGGGGGCCACGGCTGCAGGGGGTCTTGGCCGACTGGGAGGCAGAGAGGCCCCTGAGGATGCGGAAGGGGATCATCCACTCCACAGCCAGCTGGAACCACGTCAGCAATGTGGGCGGCCAAGGCGCCCCTCTCTCTGGAAGCCTGGGCCCGTGACCCCCGTCCCCGGGGCAGCTGCGAGGGAGGACAGGACTCACCGTTGCACAGGATGGCCCTGCTCAGGCCCAGGGCGTCCGCGGTCCCCGAACTCATGTTCTCTACCAGCCGATGCTTTACTTTCTTCAACACTGGGACCAGGCGAGAAAAGGACTCAGGGACGGGGGATCTGCAGCGGGGCCCTCAAACCGTCCCTGCCCCGGCTCATCTCCTGTCACCGAAAGTGACAGCGGGGGCTGCGGGCTGGACTGGGGCTTAGTGCAGGGGTGACCCTGGAGTGGGGAGAGCCCCAGCAGGGTGTGCTGGGCCCCCTGCCCCATTCACTCTACACGAGGGCAGTGCAGGGAGCCGGAAGGAGGGAAATACGTAAAGTGCCAACAGGAAACCAGGGAGCACCTCTTCCTGCTTCCGCATCTGGGAGTGGAGGCACCACCGACCACGAATGACCTCGGACCTGGGACTCAATTATCGTATGCGTGTTTGTATACTTAGTCACTGGCAGGGGGCCGGGATGGCATCGAAGGGTTTTCAAGGGAGAGCCTCCAGCACAGACTTGACCTGCCCTTGGCCTCCTTCCTTAAGACCCAGGAGGTGGCTGCGGCCCCCAAGGTGGAGGAAAAGTGTGCTGGGCTCTGGAGCCAAGAGACCTGCGAGTGCATCCACCCCAGGGGACACAGAGCCCTCTCTGGGCCTCAGGCCACGACGTGGAAAGAGGTGGCTGGTCCAGAGGACTTCGAAGCTGCTGCCCAGCTCTGGAGTTCTGAAGCTACAAAACCAAACCCAGTACCCCCTCTCCCCACCCCCTGCCAGCAGGAGGCAACCTGTCCTGGGGAATGCTGTGGGAGGAAGGGCTGGCCTGGCATCCTCTGCCCGAGGCCTGAGGTCCAGTTCAGACCTCAGGCCCTCCTGGGAGCAGGCGGGTGGAAGAGGCGGCCGGCCGAGCAGGGTGCCGGTGGGCACCCTCAGTGGAAGCTGCCCTTCCTTTTGGAAGGGGGTAGGGCTGGTCTCTAAGGGCCACCCTAGGGCAGCGAGGTCCCAGAGGAGGTGGCCGGGGTGACAGGGCTGACACACAGGGCAGAGCGCAATCGGGGACGGATCCCTGGGAGCTAGGGCAGGAGAGCACTGTGGGTCCTCCCGGGCCCTCTCTGCGTTGGCTTGGTCAAAAGCCACGTAACTCTTGACACGCAGCCCTAGAGGCAGAGCACGCACCCGGGGCATGTGGGGCCCCCGCTCTGGTCCAGCTCACCAATGTCCAGGGACATGCCCTGCTTGGGGTCCGCCTGCAGCTTGTTGTAGTGGATGGTCACCTCCCCCTGGAAAAGCAGGAGAGGCAGAGTTGAGATGGAGGCCTTCGCTAGGATCTTCTACACTCGAAACTCCCCCCCCCACCCCCGTCCCCAGGAGTCTCTCCATTCGCTCAGCTAACACGTCCGCGCACTTCCTCCATGCCAGGTGCTGGGGCGCCGGGAGCAGGTGCAGGGCGGCCCTAACCTCCTAGAGCCCAAGCCAGCAGGGGGGCTGACGCAAATCGCATATGACATCTGGAAGAGAAGCGCCGGCGTCTCCAGAGACGCCTTCCCTAACCATGTGAGGCCACCATGGTCACTCTCATCCATGCAATCCTAAGGCCCCTGAACTTGGGACAGAATCCGTTCAAACACAAAACAGGATTGCAACAGAGTCCTGAAGGGAAACCAAGATGGCCTGACAGATGCCATCAGAGGCGGGGGCAGAAGCACAAGGCTCCCAGGCTGCAGCAGAGCATGTTGGGGGGCCCAGGGCCCACTGCAGTGGGCACAGCGGCCGTCAAACCTGGGCTCGGGTCCCGCTGTGTGACCAAAGCAAATCCCTCCCTCTCTCTGGGCACCAGAGAAACGGGGACCATAGTCCCTGCCCACGCCCAAACACGGAAGCCGGGACATCTTTACATTGATGTCAAGTCTTGTCCTCGTGGGCACCGGGGGTGGGGGACTGGCGTGCCATAGGCCTCAGAGGACAGGAGGCTGTGATGAGGCGTGAGGAAGGGGCCCACCCGGGGCTCGCCCACCCCACCGTCTGCACCAGGGGGAAACACCATCCACCTGCTTCCCACAAGGAGCTCCTCTGCCCAGCAGGCCAGCCCAGGGCAGGAGCGCCAGCCCAGGTGGGGCGAACAGGAGAATAGAGGGGAGAAGGTGGAGAAGCAGCCGGCCCGGGGCTCAGGCAGGAGGGACTGGCAGGGGCCTGGGAGCCTGAGACATGGAGGATGGACAGGGGGTGAGGACAGGCTTGGATGGATGGGGTCGGGGAGCTGGAATGGCAAAAGGGCTGCACGTTTGCTTCCGTGAGTGGTCGGGACGCTTCCCGCCATTTGCAGGGAGGGGCCTTGCGGGGTGAGGCCTCGACTTTAGCAGCTGGGGTGGGGCGTGGGGAGCAGGAGACAGGCAGCGTGTGACTGTGGCCTGTGGAGCAGATGCCCAGCAGCTGGACTGGGAGCTGCCCCGGAGCCCAGAAGTCTTCTTGAGTGTGGGGGGGGGGG
>PISW01002546.1:0-215198 GCA_004023785.1 Mungos mungo | reverse complement strand
CACTGGGTCACCCTGAGGTGTGGTTCGAGTCCGACAGCTCCCCTGGGAGCTGACTGGCTGGGGAAAGGTGGCCAAGGCAGTGCCAGTCCTAGAACAGGAGTGGTGTTTGCTGACAACATGTGGGAGACGCTGGGGGTGGGGGGCGTGGCCCAGACCCTGGTGCATAAAGGAGGCGGCCAAGACAGGGCCCGTCTCCTCGCAGGCCTGCTGGGGCCTCTGGCCGGCTGGGCGTCTCGGAAGCGGCCTGGCTGCCCGTGTGCCGCCCCCCCCCCCCCCCCACCGCGCAGCAGCCTCACCTTCACCTCCTGAATCATCTTCGCCACCTCCACCTTAGTTTTGCCTTTGATTGACCTGCCGTTGACACCGGTGATCTCATCGCCGGCCGCCACCGTGCCGTCCAGGGCCGCCGGGGTGTTGTCAAACACCTATGGGTGCAAGAGGGGGTGGGGTGAGCAGTGAAGACGGAGCAGCGGGAAGACACCTGGGGGGAGACAGTGGTCCCCTGCAGCCCAAGCAAGGCCCGGCTCGGCCCAGACTTCGCACACCCAGCCGAGCGTTTGCTCCTCCAAAGTCCTCTCTCTGACGGGTTTCTCCCTTGGGACACCTGGCTCAGTTGGTTAAGGGTCCGACTTTGGCTCAGGTCATGATCTCATGGTTTGTGGGTTCGAACCCCACAGTAGGCTCTGTGCTGACAGCTCAGGGCCTGGAGCCTGCTTCGGATTCTGTGTCTCCCTCTCTCTCCCTGCCCCTCCCCTGATCACACTGTCTCTCTCTGTCTCTCAAAAATGAATCAATGTTAAAAAAAATTTTTTTAATTAAAAAAAAAGAAACTAACAGGTTTCTCCCGCACTGCTGCTCTGAGCTGACGGGAAGCTGCAAAGCACCTCCGCTCCGCTCCTGCACCTGCTCAGTCCCCAAAGAGCAGACTCCAGCTTGCAGGTGCGCCCCTCTTCCCAAGGGGACCCCTTCAACAGGGCCTGCGCTCGCCAGGCATGGGCGGGGGGCGGGCATACCTGTCAGAGCGCAGATGTGCGAGGGACCCTCAGGGCAAGAGGCAGCTTGGGGCCACGCACACGTATACAGAGATGGACAAGAACGCAAAACTCATCGCCAGAACACGGCCACCAGGACAGACACCAGAACCGTCAGCAGCTCCAAACCCGGCACGACCTCCCTCTTACGTATCTTTGGTCCTGCGCTTTCCCCACAAAGCCTGCAGAAAGAACGCCTAAGACGCCTCCTGGACACAAGGTTACAAGAAAGAGAGGAAATAATGGCGACGAGTGTTTCTTCCCACGACCTTTCAGGGTCACTCTAAGGGGCGCCTGGTGGCTCAGGCGGGTGAGCGTCCCACTTCGGCTCAGGTCCTGATCGCAGTTTGTGAGTTCGAGCCCTGGGTCGGGCTCTGTGCTGACGGCTCGGAGCCTGGAGCTGCTTCAGATTCTGTGTCTCCTTCTCTCTCTGCCCCTTCCCGCTCACACTCTGTGTGTCTCTCCCTCAACAATAAATAAACGATAAAAGAAAAAAACAAGAGTAAAGGGCGGGAAAAAGAGAAAGAGAGACAGAACAAGAAAACAGGCTCTTAACTCTAGAGAAAACACCAATGGTCACCAGTGGGGCGGGGGAGGGGCGGGGAGGGGTGAAATGGGCGATGGGGACCGAGGAGCGCACTGGCCGTTTGAGCGCTGGGTGATGCGGGGAGGTGCCGAGTCACTGTGTTGCACACCTGTAACTAGCAGTACACTGTATGTTAACTAACCGCGATCAGAATAAAGCCTTTAGGGGCGCCTGGCTGGCCCTGCTGAAGAGCAGACGACTCTTGACCTCGGGGTTGTGAGTCTGACCCCATGCTGGGTGTAGAGATTACTTCAATAAATAAATAAATAAACTTCAAAATAAATAAATAGATAAAATAAAATAAAGACTTTAGGAAAGAAAGAACAAGGGCTCCTGGAGGCGGGGGATCCAACGCAGGAGGAGGGCGGGGAGGCCCGTTGAGGACAGACAGCAGCGTGGGGCGGGCGGGGGGGGGGTCGGGAAACAGAAAGATGGTGAGAAACATCTGCCTGAGGAAGGGGCACTGCATGTGCGAGGGGAATGCAAATGGAGAAAACCCAGGAATGACGTTACTTTTTTATTTTTTTAAGTTTATTTATTTTGAGACGGAGAGCACGTGATTGGGGAAGGGGCAAAGAGAGAGGAAGAGAGAATCCCGAGCAGGGTCGTTGCTGTCAGCACAGAGCCTGATGCGAGGGCTTGAACTCATAAACCATGAAATCATGACATGAGCCGCAATCAAGAGCTGGACGTTTAACCGACTGAGCTGCCCCAGGGGCCCCCCAAGAACTGACTTTAAAAAAGAAGACCGAGTGGGGCACCTGGGGCGGCTCAGTCGGTTAAGCATCCCACTTCGGCCCAGGTCATGATCTCATGGTCCGTGGGTTCGAGCCCAGACTTGGGCTCTGTGCTGACAGTTCAGAGCCTGGAGCTGCTTCGGATTCTGTGTCTCCCTCTCTGCCCCTCCTCTGCTGGCACTCTGTCTCTCTCTCTCTCTCAAAAATAAAATAAACATTAAAAAATTTTTTTCTTTTAAAAAAGAAGACTGAGTTAAGAAAAGAGAGAGGTTCTTCAAATAGTTAAACACAGAGGCACTGGGTGGCCCAGCACCCCGCTGCCACCCCCAGGTATGCACCCCCTAAAAATGAAAGCACGTGTCTGCACAGAAACGGCGCGTGCATGTTTGCAGCAGTGTCATTTCTAACGGCCGAAAGGTGCCAACAACCCAGATGTCCGTCGAACGGATAAACACACTGTGGTACAGCCACAAAAGGGAAGACTGGTCAAGGAAAGAACAAGTAACTGAAAAATGCCACATCTTGACTGCAATTCAAAACCATTATGCTAAATGAAAGAAGCCAGATGCCAAAGGTGACATGTTGAGATTCCTTTTATATAAAATATCCAGAAAAAACCTCCATAATAACCAGATTACCAACCAACCTAACGTCACCAGCACACGGGGCGCCTGGGTTCAGGTGGTTAAGACTCTTGATTTCAGCTCAGGTCATGATCTCGCGGCTTGTGAGTTCTGGCCCCACGTCAGGCTCTGCTTGGACAGCACAGGCCCTGCATGGGATTCTCTCTCTCCTGCTCCCCCATGAACGCTTGCTCATTCTCCAAATAAATAATTAAACTTTAAAAGATTAAATAAAATAACCAGCGCAGACACTAATCGCAGAGCCAGATGAGTGGTGGCCAGAGGGGAGGGGACGGGGGACAAGTGAGGACTTAAAGGACATGGGGTTGTTCTGGGGGGATTAAAAAAATTCTTAAAAAAAATATTTTATGGTTTTATTTATTTTTGAGAGAGAGAGAGACAAGCACTAGCGGGGGAGGGGGAGAGAGAGAGAGGGAGACACAGAATCCGACTGGGTTCCAGGCTCTGAGCTGTCAGCACAGAGCCCGACACGGGGCTCGAACTCACAAACTGCGAGATCATAACCTGAGCCGAAGTCGGAGGCTCAACTGTCTGTGCCACCCAGGCACCCCCCAAAAATTCTGAAATTAGACAGAGGTGGTGGTTGTATTTTAGCAAATGCACCAAACGGCACTGAATTTTAACTTCAAAACTACTCACCGTACGTGAATTTCACCGCAATAATTTTTTTAAGTTATTTATTCAGTCAGGGGGTGGGGAGTGCAGAGAGAGAGAGGGGGGGGCGGAGAGAGAGAGTCCCAAAAAGGCTCTGCACTGTCAGTGCAGAGCCCAATGCGGGGCTAGAACTCGTGAACCATGAGATCATGACCTGAGCCAAAATCAAGAGTTGGCCGCTTAACTGACTGAGCCCCCCAGGTGCCCCTTCAATGATTTTTTTATGACCACGGAGGATGCCTGAGCGTCACCATTCTCCTACAACACCAGCTCTGGAGGACGGGCTCCTGGTTTTCTTCACGTGCTGATCCCTGACGCCCACCACGGACCCTGGCCTGCCGCGCTGACAGTGGGTTCGAGGAAACGCAAAATGACTAGGCTGGGCAGATGGGGGAGGGGGAGCAGAGGGGCTCTGGGAGAGCTACCATTCCCATCTCCCGGACTGGGAGGGGCTGACAGATATTTACCAGCGACAGACCAAGAAATAACAGGTCAAGCATCGAAGTGAGAAAAATGGAAACACACCTGAAGAAACAGCTGGGGGCGGGGTGCTGCTGGGAGGGGTGGGAGTGGTGGTGCTGCTGGGTGGGGGAAGGCTGGTCAGAAGGGGTGGCACAGATGATGTGTTATTTGACACTGGCCTTCTAGTGCTCTTGACTTGTCCAGAGCAAATTAGACTGACTTTGATAAAACTACAATTCAATTTTCGTTAAAAGAGAGAGAGACAGAGAGAAGCGGGCCTCAACCAAAGTGGGGCTTGCTTTTCGTTTGTTTATTTGTTCGTTTTTACCTGAAGCGGGGGCTCATGTTCACCACGACGTAGGACTCGAACTCACAAACCGCGACATCAAGACCTGCTCCAAAGTCAGACGCTCAACGACTGAGCCGCCCAGGCACCCAATACAATTCAATTTTTAAAAACCGAATTCTAGGGGCACCTGGGTGGCTCGGTCGGTTAAGCGGCCAACTTTAGTTCAGCTCATGATCTCACAGAGCCTGGAGCCTGCTTCGGATTCTGTGTCTCCCTTTCTTCTCTGACCCTCCCCTGCTCACGCTGTGTGTCTCTCTCTCAAAAATAAATAAATGTTAAGGAAAAAAACCAAATTCTACGAGTTTATAGGCACAGTTTGTCTTAAACAAACCTGGCTCCAGACAGGTGAGGAGGGGGAGGGGACAGGGGCCAACACGGCGCACAGCAAGCGGGCCAGGCCTGGGCGAGGCCCCCCAACACCTCCCAGGTCAGAGGGGGCCACAAACTGCTCGTGAAGGCGGCACCCTGAGCCTGAGCAGGCAGGCCAGATCCCGGGAACCTCTGTCCCCGAGGCCCAGAAGCGAACCTTCTGCAGGGACCCAAGAGACTGCAGTGTCCCATCTGCCATCAGCGACTGCTGAGCTGAGCAAGTCAGAGCAGGGCAGAAGCTAGGTCAAGTTTACATCCGAGGCGGCAAGGTTCCTTCCGAGGCTGCGGGGAAAAACCAGTGATTCCTCACCAGCCAAGGGCAACAAAAACCGTCCCCACTCCTGAGTCACAGCGGGCGGAGTGTCCCCGGGGCCGTGTCTTCGGCAAGAACCACAAAATTGTTCAGCACCGGCGGCAGGTCGTCTGGGAAAGGGAGCATCTACCACAAAAATAGCAGCGGCCACTGCTCCGTGGGTGCTCACTGAATGCCAGCGTTGTTCGGGGCGTTCTGTTTAACCCTCACAGTGACCTGCACGCTTTAGGCCGGAACCTTCCAGACGAGGAAACCAAGGCCCAGAGAGCTTGGCTCCCATTTGAACTCAGACTGACTACTTCGTGGACTTGTGGACTCTCCCCTACACTCGACTGGCACCAAGGCTCGAGGCCGACACTTCGATGGATTCATGAAAGGCACTGTCGTGGCGGGTCGCTGCTGTGGCGGGCACGGGACGGGGTGCCGACTGCAGTCGCCCAGCAAACCGGGCTCCCGTCCTCACAGCGTGGGGCCCGGGAAGCGGCTGGCTGGGGGTCAGTAACGAGCAACCCCGTGGTTACGGACGGTGACGAGGGCTGAGAAGGACAAGAACACGCTGCAGGGACAGGACAACAGGGGCGCGCCTGCTGAGACAGGGTGGTCAGGAAGGCCAGACTCTGGCGATGGGAAGGCATGAGCGCGGCAGAGTGGAGAATGAACCTGCCTGGGCCATGCCCCGCAGGGAGGTGGCTCGCCCCTTCCGGGGCCTCACCCCTACCTCCAAAGCACCCAGTACCTGGACGATGTAGAGGCAGGGACAGTACTGGGCCCCTCCTCCTATGCTGATCCCGATCAGGTTCTGAGCATCCTTCTGCAGGGTCACCTTGCCGGGCACAGTAGGGATCCCGCTAGAAAGAGAAGACACGAAGTTGCAGCGCCCAGAGGAAGGATGACCGGAGAGCACAGGGAAGGCCCTCCAAACCCCTGGGGGCTCCAAGCGCTGCTCGGCTTTTTCTTTCTCATGTGGCCCAAAAGACAGCATCCTGTACAGCTCCCGGGAGTCATGTCAGATCCCAGCTCTGCCATTTGTCATCTACAGGAAGTGGGTGGGAAAGTCACCTCTCTGCATCTCAGCGACCTCATCCATCAAACAGTACGGATAAACATGGCTGGCTATCAAAGGTCTTTTTTTTCTTAATTTTTTAATGTTTATTTATTTTTGGGACAGAGACAGAGCACGAGTGAGGGAGGGGCGGAGAGAGAGGCAGACACAGAATCTGAAGCAGGCTCCACGCTCTGAGCTGCTGAGCTGTTAGCACAGAGTCCTATGCAGGGCTCGAACCCACGAACCATAAGATCATGACCTGAGTTGAAGTCGGACTCTTAACCGACTGAGCCACCCAGGCGCCCCTCAAAGGTCTTGTAAGAAAGTGCATAGAAGGCACTTTCACCCAGCCAGAAGCAGGCACTCCCTAACCACAGGTCCCCCTTCCCTCTCCTTCATCTTATTTCTGAGACGTGAGTCAGACTCTGTCCCTGTCACCTTCTCAGGCACACATGGAACATTACGGCCACATTCTCCAGCAAGCCTTCTCCCTTTAAACTATCCATCCCCCTCTCTCAATCGCTCTGCTCAATTACCTCTCAGTTTTCACGATGAGAAGTCCGCGCTGACTTATGCTTTGTGGTAAATATTTGCCTTTGTTCACTTACTCATTCAACAAACATTTGCTAACAACCTACTGGCATCGAACACCGTACTCAGCGCTAAGGACACAGGCAGCGGAGTGACGGAGGATATATTTTTAGTAAGGAGGCTAACAATTTTTAAAAATCTGTCCTGCTGATCATCTGTGCTGGGGAGGAAGTTAGATGTACGTTATTCCTAGTCACCTTCAAAACCTGGGTCAATTGCCACCTCTCTGTAAAGTCTTCCCCGAGCATCCCAGGAAAAGCACTGCTCCATCTGCTTGCTCCTTGTGGCCAGGACATTCTCTGGTAGTGCTCACGTGGCCCTGGATTATTCTCTGCTCATGTGTCCACAGCCCCCTACAGAGGGTGAGCTCCTGGAAGGACAGGGTCTGTTTCTGCTACAGTACAAGACCCAATCCCCCGCTGAGAAGCAAGGGTCTATGGACCTGGGAAGTCCGGGGATCTGGAGGCCCTGGGGCTTGAAGGGAACAAAATACTCACAGTTTATCCTCTTCGATGTCATAATCCAAGTCTGAAAACATGGTTCTGAGAGTTGAGGTGGGCTGGCTAACTGTCCAGCTCGGCAGGGGAATGGGGAACTGGATCAAGGAGAGAAAAGAGCATAGGGTTTAGGGACCCGAGGTGCCCAGATGTCAACCTCCACCCCGGCGATCCGGGAGAGCCAGACCCTCCCCCTTCCCTCTGGACGGTGGGGGGAGTCCCCGGGGCTTGGGGGCGGGAAGGTAAGGGGTTCTTACTAGGTACAAGGGCGAATTCCAGGCCAGGGCGGTGGGCTCAGACCCCAGAGCCGGCCCCACGGGTCTTCAGGCCCCTGGGAGCTACCGCTGTCGCTCACCGGAAGCGTCAGTCCCTCCGCCGGGTCCAGGCCAGGCTGGCACCTGAACCCACCTGCCGTTCCACCTGTCTGCGGCCGCGACTGTCGCGTCACTTCCGGCGAGACGCGGAAGTCCCGCCCTCTCCACCACCCGGATATTTGCCCCTATCCCCACAGATAAGCCTTCCTCCCTGGCTCCCTGGGCTCCGAGAACCAGAAGAGAGAACAAGTATTGACGGAAACTCGCCCTTAGCATGAAAAAGCGGAAACAGGGGGAGGGTCTGGACTGGCCGACAGGGCTCAACCCCGCCCCCTGACCTGTGGCCGCCGCCATCTTGGTAAGGGTAGGGATCTTCCCAGCTTCCTCAGCGGGACACCGGGGACCACGCCGGCTGGGCGGTTGCCGTGGCGACGGAAGCATCCTTGGGCGCGGAGGCTTCTGGCAAAGTTCGGTGGGCTACAAAGCCTTTCACAGTGTCAGCACCCCGTCTTGGGTGCTGTTTCTTCTCTTCTAGAATGACAGCCTCTGAGACGGAAGGAAGCTTAATCCCAGTTCTTCGACCAGGAAAATGCCAGAGAAGGGAAGGAATTTGTGTCCGGAGCAGTCCACAACTGGTATACAATCTAGACCTTGACCCTGAGATCCCTGCCAATTGGGTCAGCGCCTTTTTAAGTCTTGAACACTTGTATTCAGTGGCTCAGTTATTGACTACGGATTGGACAAGTTACCTTCCTTTGCCTTCATGGGTCCCCTTTCCCCATTTGCAAACTAAGAGCATTGAGGCAGATGCTTCTATGGTAGTTGGTGAAAGACTCCTCGCACCTCATCTCCGTATTTAATCCTGAGGAGCAGGGGCCCCCGGAGGGTTACAGCTTCCTTCCAGGGCAGCAGAGAAAGGAGAGATACAGAAGGATAAGTATCCACATAGCCCACCATCCGATGGGATCCCCACTCCACCCCCTCCTTAGGAAGATAATCTGAGCCTCAGCAAATGTGCAGAATGCCACAGTGGCGACGACCTTGCCATGTTCCCACTTCTCTGCAGGTTACTTGCGGGATTTCAAAGTTGAGCACAACCCTGTGAGAGGAGGAGGATTGTCAGCCACGCTGTGCAAGTAAGGAAACTGAGGCTCAGAGAAGCAGCTTCCCTTTGTCTCACAGGTGGTCGGTGGAAGAGTTAGGGCTGGGCCTTCTGTGGCCTGTTCAGGCCAGAATTTTAGTTTTAAAAAGCAGCAGCCCTGTGGAGCGCGTGGGTGGCTCAGTCAGGTAAGCGTCTGACTTCAGTCATGATCTCACTGTTCATGAGTTCCAGCCCCGCATCGGGCTCTGTGCTGATGGCTCAGAGCCTGGAGCCTGCTTCAGATTCTGCGTGCCTCTTGCTCTCTGCCCCATCCCAACTCATGCTCTGGCTCTCTCAAAAATACATAAAACATTTACAAATTAAAAAAACAAAAGCGGCAGCCTCCAGGCCCACTCGGGTGGCTTAGGGGATTAAGCATCTGACTTTGGGTCAGTTCATGACCTCACATTTTGTGAGTTTGAACCCTGCTTTGGCCTCTCTGTCCTCAGCACAGAGCAGGGGCTTCAGATCCTCTTGTCTCCCTCTCTCTCTCTGCCCCTCCTCTCTCTCTCTCTCTCTCTCTCTCTCTCTCTCTCTCTCTCTCTCTCTCTCTCAAAACTAAGTAAACATTTAAAAACTTTAGCGGATACTTTAACATGGACGGCGATTCCTCTGCCACATAGTGTCCCTGGCTCAAGCCCAGATCCTTCCATCCTGTGACCGGGGGATCCTGGGCAAGTCACTGCCTGACTCTGAGCTTCTAGTAGCCGTAGACTAGGGAAAAATGATCCTCCCAACAGGTACCTGTGAAGGTCATAAAAAGGAGAATCAGGTTTATGACATAGATGCCACTCCAGCCTCCTGACTGCCCCCCACTCTGGTTCCTCTTCTCATGGGAGGTCCCTCTTTTCTGCTTTACCTTCGCCATCTCCCAGACCGTGCTCTGACCCACCACTTTCAGGCAGCCTTACCAGACAATCCCGGCTCACAAATCTTGCTCCTTTGTCTCAGCTCCAGAAACAGTTACTTGAGGGGCACCTGGGTGGCTCAGTTGGTTAAGCATCCAACTTCAGCTCAGGCCATGATCTCACAGTTCGTGAGTTCGAGCCCCGCATCGGGCTCTGTGCTGATGTCTCAGAGCCTGGAGCCTGCTTTGGATTCTGTGTCTCCCTCTCTCTGATCCTCCCCTGCATGTACTCTCTCTCTGTCTCTCAAAAATAAATTTAAAACATTTAAAAATTTTTTTAATAAAAATAAAAGAAGGTACAGCATCTGTGCACACTCTCGTGGGCCTGTTAGGTTCACCAACAAATGGTGTTCCAGAGGTTTCGCCATCCAGGAGGAGCCCAGGGCCTTATGTGTCCCCAGAAAAGGGGCCTCTAGCCAGGTTGAAAGCTGGAGAAGGCTTCCTGGAGGAAAGGGCATCTCAGCTGGGTCCTGAAGAAGGAGCTGGTCCCTGAAGAGGGACAAGATGGCACAGGCGGAGGGCACACAGCTAGTGCAGGCGGCCTGGGGGTGCAAGGCCCAGCCCAGTGTGGCAAATGAGACAGTCAGTGGGGACAATGACAGCCATGCAAGTCCAGGTGGGAGTGCAGAGCGAGCCACCACCTCTGCCTGGGTGAGAGGTGTCAGCAGGGCCTCAGAGGGGAGCTCTGAGCACCTGCCCAAGGATGGCTAGGATTCTGGGGGTCGACTGGGGTAAAGGCATCCACTGCCTCCCAGGGGGCTGAGTCAGGGCTGGCTCAAGCTCACCCTCCCAGCTTGCTCCTCCTCCTTTTCCTTCCCTCTGCTCCCTCCAGGCAGGCTAGTGACCTCTCACCTGTCCAGCCCCTGCCACTGAATGTGTGACCCTGGGGAAGTCCCAGCTCCTCCCTGGGCCTGGGTCCCCCGAAGATTCCCGACCTGTGTTCCCAACACTTAAGAAAAGCCGGTCTCCTGCACCCTATATTCCTGGAGAAGTGCTGCCACCCAGTGGCCGTTGGAAGAAACACCTGCTGGGGCACCAGAGCCCTAGAAGAGTCCCTGTCCCCCCCTTCAATCCAGTCACCACCATCACCTGCCTGGCTCTGGTCCCTGTACCCTGTGGGCCATGAGTGAGACTGGTCAAGTGCCGTGCTGTGACCAAGGTGCCCGCCCCTCAACACCGCTGTGGCACCGGCACAGGACCGGACTCCTCACTGACCACCGACTTTGAAGACCACCGTGGAGGTCAAGAAACTGGCGGCGTGTGGGTGAGATGTGGTTCAAGTCAGCGGCAGCACAGAGATTGGGAGCATGAGTTTGAGGATCGAGCGTAATAACGGTAGTCCTGGCCGCTGATGCTCATAGGGCCCTTGGGACAGGCCCTGGGCCACACAGTCCCCATGCACTAGCTCCTGCCAAGTCACCACACTCCTCCGAGGCGGTACTTCCATTCCTATACTTGTTCCCTCAATAAATATGCACTCAGCACCTCTATGTCCAGGCCATGGGACACATCCGGGAACAGGAGAAGCAAGGCCCCGCCCTGACAGAACGAACACGAGTGGGAGAGGCCGGCAGTGAACCCAGACACCAAGAAAAGGGCTCATTCCAGCTGGGGGTGGGCACATGGATGCTGTAAGATGGGGCGGGGGGGGTTGTGGGGGAAGACGGAGAAGGGGAGGGAAGGGGGGGATAGCTATGGTGGTTGGGAGGGTCTCTGAAGAGGTGACCAGAGACTCCCCAAGACGGAGCCTGGCGGCAGAACGTTCTGGGGCAGATGTGAGCTGACATCTTCGAGGAAGAGAAGGGCCAGCGTGGCTGGAAGGAGTGGGCCTGGCACAGGAAACGGTCAGGGAGGCCCGCAGGGGTCAGATCCAATGTTATCGCCGCCCCTGTTTCCCGGACAAGGCCCTGAAGGGTGAGACACCTCCCAGTTCATCACCGGTAAGGCCAGGGCTCAAAGCCAGATGTGTCGGACCCAGGGCCGGCTCTGGGATCCCTGGGCTTCCTGGGCTGTGTGGGTGTGGACAGGTGGCCTGCCCTCTCTGAACTCAGCCTCCTCAACTGCACGAGGAGAGTAACACCTCCGACCCCAGAGAGAGGCCCCAAACCTACCAGGCGAGCCCAGTGGGAAGGGGCGTGATGGTAGATCTGGGGGAGCCGGTGAGGGGTCGGACAGACCGTTGTCTCAGTGGTGGCCATGTGACCCTGGAAACACCATTTGACCTCTCCGAGCCCTGGTCTCCATGGATAAAATGGGTACCCCAAGAGCCTGAGCATTGGCTTTAAGTCTGACCATGACAAACCCCCTCCACCATCTTTCTGACACACGGACTTAAACCCCCGATCTTATCTCAGATCTGGCCTGGCTGCTTCTCTGACACATGGCCCAGCTTTCCTCTCTGTTTACATTCTGTTCCAGGGCCTCTTGCTGTTCCTGGAACATGCTGGAATGTTTCCACCTCAGGGCTCTTGGCCTTGCGTCTGGAACATTCTTCCCCAGGTATGCTCACCCCTTCACTTCATCCGTGTCTCAACTCACAGGTTACCTCCCCAGGGAAGTTCCTTCCTGCCCAGCAGCTGCTCAAGTGCAGCCCCTGGTTAGTCTCTCCGGACACCCATTCACTCCCAGGACTACAAGCTGCCTGCGGGCAGGAACCCAGCCAGTCCCGGTCACTTAGCCAACACGTAGCACAGTGCCCAGCACCTATAACATTTAATGCCTGTCCATTGAATGAATGAATATGTCATGGAGAGCGCTGCTCCGAGACCAGGTGGCAGTCAGAGACAGCGGGGGGCTCAAGTTTCAGAATCGGGGCCCCCAGACTCCATCGTCCTGACACGGGGCAGTGACAGGGGGCCCAGCAGAGAAAGAGCGGAACAGTCAGCTCTGTGGGTGGCTGGACCCCACTCTACACAACAGGCCAATGGAGGTGGGCAGAGGCTCCCCTCCCCTGATCTGAGCAAGGCGGGGGCAGGAACCGCGGGGCAGACTGACAGACCGGAAGACAGTCCCTCCCGCTCGGCCAGCAGTGGCTGAGGAGGAGAATTAGCGCTGCTCAAAGGCATTCGTTTCCTTCCAGAAGCCCTTAGCAGCTTTGATGGAGCCGTGGGCCTCCCTGCCCTTGGGTGCAGGGCAGCTCCCTCCGCTCTTCTCAGTGGCCTCCTCCGGTACTAGGGTGTGGGCTCCTGTGGGGCCCCGAGTCCCCCCAGCCACCTCCAAACCGGCTCTATTCCTGGCCCTGCTTGGCACGCAGGGGGCTGACCCCTGACCTTCCCCCCACCACGCACACCGCTAGTGCTCTGCTCCCAGAGTCTGGTCAGGGATGAGAGCCTGGGGGGTAGAAGGAGTGGGACAGTGCCCGATTGTTCCCCGCCGCTGGCAGCGAGGCCCCGTTGGCCTCCGTGTGACTGGCTCCGTGCTCCCTTGCATTCGCCCCCCACCCGCACCCATCATCTCTTTCCCTTTCTCTAGTTCATGAGGTCTCGGGCTCCAGTGGGAAGTTAGCAGGCGTGCGGATGCCTGGACATCCCCAGAGATTATGAATCAGTAGGTTCGGCATGGGGGCCCATGGCTCAGACACAGGGTGGGGAACCCTGGGAGGACCCCACTTTGGGAAGAGCCCAGGACCAGAGCCAGAAGCCCTTGGGCACTGCTGGCCTTTTCTGAGCCTCCACCGAGTGCAAAATGGGATGTTGGGATGCTTGGAGGGGTCCAGCCCCACACAGTGCGAGGATGACACGGGACACAGATGTCTCTCCCTTCCCTCTGATCTGCCACAGCCCCGCCTGTGTGTCAGTGTCTCCGTCTTGTCCCATCCGTCTAGCGGTCCACCTTTGCTCCCGGGTCCGCCACACTGGCCTGATCACAATAGCTTTATAATCAGCCTTGATATTTGCAGGGTAAGTGTCCTGCCTTTTTCCGCGGAGCGTCTCCGCTATTCTTAGTGTTTTGCCCTTTTCCTTACTGCTTTTAGGCTCAGCTTGACAAGCGCGACCGAACCCCTGTCGGGGTTTAATCAGGACCGAATTGAATCTAGATGTTGATTTGGGAAGAACTCTATGATAGCCAGCCTCCCTGTGCAGGTTAATGGCTATCTCTCTGCATTTGCTTAGAGTTCTATCTTTTACTTAAAATTTTTTTTAATGTTTATTTGTTTGTGAAAGAAAGAGACAGAGCGTGAGCTGGGGAGGGGCAGAGAGGGGACAGACTCTGAGCCATCAGCACAGAGCCCAACGCGGGCCTCGAACTCACAAACTGCGAGATCATGAGGTGAGCCGACATCAAATACTTAACTGACTGAGCCACCCAGGAGCCCCTCTTTTGCTTTTTATTGAGAAAAAGGTCAAATGTACAAAAAGAGAGGGAAGAGGGTCACAGAGCACTTTTTACCCATTCATTACCCTTCGTGACCACTGTCTGTTCAGTCATATCCCTTCCCAGCATTCCTTATTTTTAAGCAAATCTCTGGGGTCATCTTTAATGTCTCCTAATAATGCTATTGATTATTTTTTGGTCTTACTTTTTGTTTCTGAATAGTTCTAGATTGACAGGAAGTTGCAAAAACAGTACAGAGAGTTCCCGGGTACCCGTCGCCCAGTTTCCCCCAATGGTGACGTCTCACAACACCTTGGAACTTTACCCAAACCAGGAAACTGACATCGGTCCCGTCCACAGACCTCAACTGGATTCCATTAGTTTTACATGCATGTGCGAGTGTGCGCACAAGAGTGTGTGTGTGTGTGTGTGTGTGTGTGTGTGGTTCCATGCAGTTTCACCCTCTGTGTGGACTCGTGTAATCATCACCACGAGCCAGACACAGAGCTGTCCGACCACCTACCATCTCTCTTCCCTCTTCCCGCCCCCCGCCCTCCAACCACTAATCGATTCTCCGGTTCCGCTCTCTCTACTTTTGCCGTTTTGAGAACGTCACATTAGTGAGCGACTCAGCATGTAATCTTTCAGGATAGGCTTTCTTCATGTAGCCTGATTCCCTCGAGCCCCATCCGCGAAGCTGCATCTTTCATCATCAGTTCCTTTTTTACTGACGAGTGACATTCTGCAGTCTAGATGTATTAATTAAAACACTTTTTTTAGGTTTTTATTTTATTTTTGAGAAACAGAGTACGAACAGCGGAGGGGCAGAGAGAGAGGGAGACACAGAATCTGAAGCAGGTTCCAGACTCTGAGCTGTCAGCACAGAGCCTGACGGGGGACTTGAACTCAGGGACTGTGAGATCATGACCCGAGCTGAAGTCAGACTCTTCACCGACTAAGCCCCCCAGGCGCCCCTGGATGCATTAATGTTTTAACCATTCACTCACTGAAGGGCAATTAGATACATTTAGATTTTTTTCTTTTTTTAGTGAGTTCTCTGCCCAACGTGGGTCTCGAGCTTCCCACCCTGAGATCAAGAGTCACATGCTCTCCAGACTGAGCCGCCAGGAGCCCTTGTTTCTGATTTTTGACTATCACAAGTAAAGCTGCTGTGTGTAATTATGTATGTAATTTCACGAAGATATTCGTTTTCTTTCTCGGTAACAAGGGCCTAGATTCGTGGTCTCTGGGTCACATGCTAAGTGTGTGTTTTGCTTTTTAAAGAAACTACCGAACCATTTCCCAGAGTGGCTGGGCCTCAGCTTTGTGCTTTCCTCTGCAGATATTTTGTCGGATTTAATTCTTGTTATTATTGTACATTGAGGATTTAAAAAATTTTTTTAACTTTTATTTATTTTTGAGAGACAGAGAGAGACAGAGCATGAATGGGGGAGGAGCAGAGAGAGAGGGAGACACAGAATCCAAAGCAGGCTCCAGGCTCCGAGCTGTCAGCACAGAGCCCATCGCGGGTCTCGAACTCACGAACTTCGAGATCATGACCTGAGCCAAAATCGGCCACTTAACTGACCGAGCCAGACCGAGCCACCCAGGCACCCCAGTGGAGGATCTCTTAAAATTATACTTTGCTCTCATGTTTATAAATGCGATTGCTCTTTATTGAGATCTGATTTACACAACATAAAAGTAATCATTTTAAAGCGTACACGTCAGTGGTGTGTTAGTATAATCACAAGATGTGCAACCATCCCCACTGCCTAATTCCAGGACGTTTTCATCACCCTAGGAAGAAACCTTTACCCATTAGCGGTCCCTTCCCCACCCCCCCGCCTCCCCCACCCGCGCTCAGCCCCTCACAACTGTTACTTTACTTTCTGTCTCTATGAAATCGCCTCTTCGGGAGATTTCATATAAATGGAATCGTCCAATAGGGCGGCCTTTTGTGTCTGGCTTCTTTCACTCAGCGTGATATTTTCAAGATTCACCCACATGTTGTACGTGCAATTCGTTGTTCATAATGATTTGATACCAGAATATTCTATACATCTGTTACATTTCATTCATGGTTCTAATAAGTTGCCTGTAGATTGTTTGGGGTTTTCTATGTAGACAATCACACCATCTGCAAATGATGCTTTCCAATCCTCATACCTTGTTGTTTTGTTTCTTTTTTTTTAGTATTTTTTAACGTCTTATTTATTTTTGAGAGAAAGAGAGAGACAGCATGAGTAGGGGAGGGGCAGAGAGAGGGAGACACAGAATCAGAAGCAGGCTCCAGGCTCCGAGCTGTCAGCACAGAGCCCGACGTGGGACTTGAACCCACGAACTGTGAGATCATGACCTGAGCTGAAGCCAGACACTCAGCCGACTGAGCCACCCAGGCGCCCCTGCTTCTTTTTTTTTTTTTTTTTTCTTTTCATCTCTTACTGCCCTATCCAGGACCTCAGTTACAATATTAAATAGACACATGGATGCAGGCAAAATTGTCTTGCCCCGGGTTTTAAGGAACGTTGTCTGCTGTTCCTTAATGAACCATATTTGTGCTGGGTTTTGTCAACAAGCTTTACCAATTGAAGGAAGTTCCTTTCGATCCAAAGTTTGCTAAAACATTTTTATCATGAACAGATGTTGCAATTCATTGCGAGATCCGAGAAGATCATGTGACTTCTCTCCCTTAATTTATTAACACGATGGATGGCATTAATAGATTTTCGAATGTTGAACCCCCTTTGCACTTCGGTCGTGATATGTGTGTATCCTTTTTACTCATTGCTGGGTGTGTTTTGCTGATATTTTGTTTAGAGTCCTTGCGTTGACTTTCGCAAGTGGGGACTGGTCTGGGAGGTCCCCGTGAGTAGTCTCTGAGCTCAAGTGTCTCTCTCAGGGTCCCTCTCTGTCCCTCCCCCTGCACCCTTGCTCCCGCGGCTGGCCGAGGATAGAAGCCACCGCCGGATCCCCGAAGCAGCCACAGAGGATGGGAGCTGGAGAGCTGGGACCCTGAGCTTTGGAAGAGTCTGCAAGGCTGTGACTCCCACACCAGACTAGGGGCTCCTGGGCCCCTCGTTGAAGACGTTGAAGACGGAGGCTTAAGAGCAATCTCCGCCCCCCCCTTCTTCTTCTGGTGGGGAGAGCCCTCCAGCGGAAGTGGCTAAGAAGGGCCCAGGTCAGGGGTTAATGACCCCATTGTGCTCAAGGCTGACGGATGGCCCAGCCCCAGGGAGATCCCCTTCCCCCTCCCAGCCCTCATCTGAGGGAGGCATCCCTGCTGGCCTTTGATAACTGCTGAGGGCCACCCCCCTGCCGTGGGGACGCCAGCCCAGCATCTTTGGTGGTGGGTTCTGGTGTGCCGGGCCCCCAGAACGTAGGTTCTACCCCCCCTGCTTCACACCCATCCCCACTCCCTGCCACCAGGCACTGTAAGCAGCCACAGTAGGGTGCTGACCAAAGGTGCTGGCCATGACCCCCACATACACACACATCTTGGGCACCCAGTACAGGCTGTCCCGTGCCAGCCCCGCCCCTCTAGTGAATGACCACATCCTCCGAAGTGACCCGATGCAGCCCAACTATCCCACATCTTGGATGGGACCCGGGGACGCCTCTGCCAAGGCTCTCCGCAGCAGCAGGAGCAGGGTGCGGCCAGGTCTCCCGATTTCCTGCTCACACGTGCCCCTTTGAGGCCAGGGCCGGTTGCTGAGGTCAGTCAGGTACATCCCCCCTTCGAGGGGCTCACAGGCCAGGGGGGAAGGCGGTCAGAACATGGACAGAAAAATAGAAGTGTGGTAAGTTCAACAAGCACAGAGTGCTATGGGGTGTCAGAAGAGGAACCCTAGCCCAGCCAGGAGGTCAGGGAGGCTTCCAGAAAGAGATGATGCTGGGCTGACCCTAAAAGGAAGAGCAGAAGTTAGACCAAAGGGCGTGGCAGGGGCAGCAGTAAAGAAAGGCATTCCAGGCAGAGGGAACAGCATAAGCGAAGGCACAAAGTTAAACCGGCATAGGGTGTGTGTGAGCCACAGCAGGTCAGCGGGGAGACACGAGGCTAAGCAGGCCGCCAGGGCCTCCAGGGACTGACATGCCGTGCTAGATGTTGAGACTCGGCGGTTTGCCGCTCACGTGGGGAAGAGAGCTAAGGGCCAGGTTCTAACTGTGCATCTAACTGTCCATCCATTTAGTCTTTATTCCTCCAGCTCCCTGAGCAGCAGGGTGACCTGGGACAGGGCATTTCCTCATGAACAGCCTCCCACGAGCGGGCCCCCTCTGGGCAGCCTGGTCCCAGTCCCCAAGTGGAACGTGGAAGACACAGCCAGATGATGAACAGAGCCACCCACCCTCCCTTCCAGCGAGGCTGGGGACGGGGCGCTGCGGGCAGAGGCTGGGGACGGGGCGCTGCGGGCAGAGGCTGGGGACGGGGCACTGCGGGCAGAGGCTGGGGACGGGGCACTGCGGGCAGAGGCTGGCCTCAGTCCCAGAACTGACCCAGAAGCTTGAAAGAGTTGGTGTCAGGGTGAAATCAGGTCTCCACAGCAGCATCGCGGCCACATCAGCCCCGGATGACCTAAGGGGGACTTCTTGTTACAGGGATGAAAACAAACTCCGCCCCCCTGGCCACGTTACTGGATTTTCTGTTAGTTGCAGTCAAAACGCATTTCTAACTGATCCAAGCTCCCTAGCTCGTGCTGAGAAAAATATATAAATATGCGCCAAGATCTTAAATGTTCACATAAGATTTTCCAGAGAAATGGGACTTCTTCCTAAAGACAGGATACACACCATGCCTTCATTTCAAATAACTTTAAAATCTGAAAGTGATTCTTGTAGAAATGCGGAAATACAATACGAGACGAAGCACTAAAAAACATTTTATATCACTCCAAGTTCCACCACCCAGAGATGATAAAGTTAGCGCTTTTGTGTTTTCTTTCCATTTTTCCTATCATTTTTAAACAAAGTCAAGCTCACGGCATGCGGCTTTTCTTTTTATTGAATGAAATATGCATATTTTACATCTTGGGTTTTTTAAATTTTTTTAAAAAGTTCATTTATTTTTGAGAGAGACAGAGAGACAGAGCGCAAGTGGGGGAGGGGCAGAGAGAAAGGGAGACACAGAATCAGAAACAGATTCCAGGCTCTGAGCTGTCAGCACAGAGCCCGATGTGGGGCTTGAACCCACGAACCGTGAGATCATGACCTGAGCTGAAGTTGCAGGCTTACCCGACTGAACCACCCGGGCGTGTCTACATCTTGGTTTTTACTTAAAATTATACCGAAAACATTTCCTAGATCATTAGAATTCTTCATAAACATCATTTTCAATGGCTGTGTCATACTCTGTCCCAGGACCGTGACACTTCCCTACTGCTGAGCACTAAGGTGGTGGCCAGCTGGCCACATGCTACACGTGGCAACAGACCTCTTTGCGCATGACTGTTGATTCATACCTAGTTTGCTCTGACTAAGCGTCATACACACTGGCCGCCTGTCGTGCCGGCTCACGACAGCAGTGACCAGCCAGCATCCGCAGGTCCCGCGAAGGGCAGCGCCTGGCCGTGCCTGTGCGTCTTCCCTTGAAATTAGGCACGGATGCGTGCTACCAACGAGGCCAACTTAGCAACTCTGTTTTTAGTTCTACTTGCTTGCTTGTTTGGTGAGAAGAATACTTAACATCAGATTGACCCTCTTAGCAGATTTTTAAGTGTAAGCAACAGTTTCTGTCCGCCTGAGCAGTCCGTCCGTGCGCACCTTCCTCTTACTCTGCCCTGGGCTCAGAAATCTGAGCACCGAGGTATTCAAAGTGTGTCAGACTTGGGGGGGGCGGGGGGGACATGGGCTCTGGGCAAGGGGCACCCTCGGGAGAAGGGCTGATGGGTGGGGGGCTACTGTGAGGCCTGCTCTGCGAGTCTGGTCCACTGTGTGCCCTGCAGGGAGGGGGCACGGGGAGCTCGGAAACGCGGGGGATCACATAAGCACGCACGCAAACAGCACCCAGGCCGCGCTGCGCGGTGAGCTGGGGCCTGGCAGCCGGCGGGGGAGAAGGGGGCCCGGCTCGCCCCGGAGAGAAGGCAGCCGGAGGCCGCGGAAAATACCTGGGAGCCGCTCTGCCCCCTGCACCGGGCAAGGTGATGACAGGCTGCCCAGGACCAGGGCAGGGACACCCCGGAAAGCAGCAAATAAGCCCCTGGAGGACAGCCCCACGCAGCTCCTTGGGACACGGCACCTGGCCGGCGCTCAGAACACACAGAGGAGCAAGGACACTGCCATTTAAACCCCGGTGCCCCTCTGGCTGGTGGCTGCCTGCGCTGGGTCCTCTTCCGGCTCCACTCACCCTCTCTCATCCCCTAGGCTTCCTTCTTCCAGGGCCTTCTGTGGACGCACAGACCTCAGGACCCTTTGAAGCCCCTTGCCTCCCACACCCCTCCTCCGTCGCAGAGAGAGGAGAGGCCTCTGACCTCCGCCTCCTTCAGGCTGCAAATGACTTTGCAGACCCCTGTCCATCGCCTCCCCTCCCTCAAGCTGGGGGTCCCCCCATCCAGCTCAGGGCCGCCCCACCCCCGCTCCTGGAGCCCCTCCCCCACTTAACCCACCTCTGCGCCACACCGTCACCATCTCTCCTAAGAACGACCCACAATCCCAGAGTCCCCTTCAGCGACTGCCCTGCATACCTCCCCTTGTCTTCGGCTTCCCTGAAGACTTGTCTACACTTGCTGTCTACACTTCTTCTCTGGCTGAGTGCTCCTCTGTTCTCCCCCAGTCCCTGATCCTGCTCTGGGGAAGGCACCACGGCACCGGACCCCCTCCCCACACTCTCCCTGTCTCTGGGTTACCTCACCGGCCCCCTGCCCTCTGTGTCTCCTTCTCTGACCCCCTCCGCCTGCTCCCAGCTGGGCATCCCCTCTCCCCAGGGGTTCAAGACTGAACCGGCTTCCCCACATGCCCGGATCCCAGTGTCCAGACCCACCAAACCAACTGTCTCCACCTGGGGGGCCCTCAGGACCTCCGACTCCACCTGCCCATCGCCAACCTGACCTCACCATGTGCCCCTCCCTGTTCCTTCACCTATCCCGCCAGGCCCACCCAGCGTCCGCTGGCCCCCCAGCCATGTCGCCACCCCCCATGCCATCCGGCCAGCCAGAACCACGCTCGTCCTCTCTGACTGCTCTCCAGGCCTTGGTGGCCTCTCTCCCAACCCTCCCCCCATCTTCTCCGGCTCCCACTGCCTGCAGGAGAGTGCCCCTTCTCCCCCGTCCAGCCCCCACGACTCTAGCCCCCTCCTCTCCAGGGGAATGCTGTCTGCACCCTCAGTCCGGCCCCACGGAGGCCCGAGAACAGAGCTAGCCCTAGGGGCGCCTGGGAGGCTCAGTCGGTTAAGCGTCCGACTTCGGCTCAGGTCATGATCTCTCAGTTCATGGGTTCAAGCCCCGCTTCAGGCTCTGCTAATGGCTCAGAGCCTGGAGCCTGCTTCGGATTCTGTGTCTCCCTCTCTCTCTGCCCCTCCCCTACTCGTTCTCTGTCTCTGTTTCTCAAAAATAAATAAATGTTAAAAAATTTTAAAAAGAACAGAGCTAGCCCCATCTCCCTGCTGGCCTCCTCTGTTACAGAGACGAGGCCAGGGCCTGCGGGTGGCAGAGGTGCGGGGAGGGGAGCTGACCAAACCACACCCCGAAGGGCCAAACGGGGCAGGCCTGCATCGTCCTCTCTTCCTCAGATGCCCCCAGGTCGGCTCGTACCCAGGCAGCCCTCGGAGCCTCTCCACACGTCCCCTGGGTTGGTCCCGGCCTGGGCGCCAGGGCAGTGAGGACCTCTCCCTCTCAGCAGGGGTGAGGCTGGTGAGGGGCCCCTCACAGGGTTCGTTGGGAGGATTTTAATAAGGTGATATAGGGCTTCGGAGAATGTCTGGCCCAGAGCACATGCTGTGTGATGTCAGCTGTCACTGCTCTTAGGCGGCACCACCTCTCGGAGCTGGGGCCCCTCTACCCCCACCTGCTTCCTCCTGCCCCAGGAGCTCACCCTCGTCCAGATCCCCAGCCCAGAGCTCCCGGGCATGTCCCCGGAGACGTCCCAACAGCCCCTCAGACTCAGCGTGTCCTCCCTCCCCAAGCCAGCCTGTCCTGCTGTGTTCCTCGCTCAGGAAATGGAGTGACCTCCCACCCGGCCACCCGGGCCTGACACCGAGGGGCATCCTTGCCTGCCCCTCCATGCCTGGCCCGCCACCACCTGGTCCATCAGTTCAGACCGTGTCCCCTCCCCCGGTGGTGGCCCAGACTGGTCTCCGTCACCTGCTCAGTGGTCCCAAGCTGGGCTCCCGCGTCCAGCGCTCTTCCGTCCACCACTCACCAGTCTTGGGGTCTCAGGAAAGGTCACTTTGCCTCTCTGCACCACGGTTTCCAGGGCCTTCTCCATTCACTTGTTTTCAGGTTGATTCGAGTAGAACGTATGAACAGCTGAAGCCCTTGATGGACGTGACCGTGGGTAGATTCTTTCTCACCTGGATGGCTCTGCCGCTTCTAACCTGGTCTTTGCCACCGTCTTGTCCCCAGCACATCTGCACACGCATCACACGGGGACCAGCCATGAGGCACGACCTCATGCAGGACACTGAGCAGAGTCCTGCCACCAGCTACATCCCTCGCCATCTCGGCACCCCCCCAGACGGGAGCTGTGACCCTTGTTTTACAAATGAGGGAGCTGAGGCCCAAAGTCCCACAGCTGGAGTTAGCCACTACCTCAGGGTACACTGGCGGCATTCATGCATTGACCCAAAACATTTATTGAGCACCTACTGTATGCCCGGCACTGAGCTGGGTTCTGGGGAAACAGTACTAAACCAGATTGGCACGAAGCCAGCCCTGACTCCTTTAAAATCCTTCAGTGACCACCCCACTGTCCTCAGGGTCTCATCCAGATACCTCATCAGGGCATCCTCAGCCCCCAGGAGTCTCCCCCCTCCACCCCCCCGACTGCCTCGACAGCCCACAGGCTTCCTCCCACTTCCCACCTCTCCCACCTTCCCTGTCGCCCTCTCTGCTCGGGCACACGGGTGTGGCCTCTTTACCCCGTCGCACACCATCCACCTCCTTCTCAGCCCCAGCCCCGCCCCCTCTGCCAGCTCCTTTCCTACCTTCTGTCTCAAGTTCTTTGCCTCGTTAACTTCTCCTCCTCTTTTCAGCCTCTGCTGACGCAGCTCTCCTCCTGGACTGTGGCTCCCTGAGCTCAGGCCCGGGGTTGTGTTCAACTCTGAACAAATCTTCGCACTCTCTCTGTCCCCCCCAGCTCCCCGTCCATCCATCCCCAATCTACCCTTCTACTTCGTGCAGGGGCCCCAAGGCCCCAGAGCCGGCCCGGGGCTCACCGGGGAATCCGCCAGCACACACGGTGCTCTGTTTCACGTCTCTGTAAACACAGGGACAGAGGGCGATGGGGTCTCGGTGGATGTTTGAGGCACCTGACTACCGCCTCCGCAGGGCTCCGGCTCCTGTGATTGCCGACGAGGTGGCCAGGGCTGCTGTGACCTACCTAAGTCCCCTCCCCAAGTCCCTGGGCCTCTCCCAGGGTGGGTGGCGGCCCTGGCCAGAGACAAGCAGAGCCGGCATCTAACTGGGCGAGCGCCAAGTCCGGGCTGCGGATCCTCTCGGGGCCTGTTTCCTCATCTGAAAAATGTCGTCGTCAGCCTGTCCCCGCCTGCCTTGCAGGACTATTGTGAGGGGGCAAGGGAGGGGCCCGTGGACAGAGACCGTCTTCCCTGAGAGCAGACATTTCAGTCTCTGACTGGCTTCCTGACCCTCCCATCCCGGGCACAGTCTGTTCCGTTTCCAAAAAAGCTCCAGCAAATTTGATCTTAGGCTTCCTCTGGTGGCCCAGACCCATCTTGGCACGTCCCATGGGTCAGGACAGAGTCCGAGGGCTCCTTCCTGGACAAGTCGCAGGGGAAGAGCACGCGGGTCGGTCTGGCCGCAGCACCTGCTCACTGAGCTTCTGGTTGGGACGGACACTTACCCCGCTGAGCCTCAGTCTCCACCTAAGGAAGACGGGGTGTCACTCTTGCTTCAGGGGCTGCTGTGCGGGTCAAGCGAGACGGTGGATGGGAAAGTGTCTTGTCTCAGTGCAAGGAGGTGGCGCGGGTCGGGGGTGGCAGTTAGGAGGGTCCCCCCCCACTCCCTGGAGGACAGGAGGTGCACCACAAGACCTCCTGCTGAGCCCCAGCCACCCCACTGTGGCCTCCCCCATCCAGAAAGCCTCACAGGAAGCCCGGGGCCCGCCTGGAATGGCCGCTCTCAAAATGGCCGCCGCGGCCACAAGGCCCCTTCTCCTCCCTAGGCGCCCCGGGAGAGGGAGGGCACCGCAGCCAGACCACGGTCACTCCTCACAGCCCAGGGGTGCAGTGTGGGGCGGGAGGCGGGGAGGAGGGAGTCGGGGTGGGTGGGGGGCCGGGGAAGAGCCAGAGAGAGGGGCAGGGAGAGGAACAAAAGGTCCCTTTGTGGAGCGGAGCAGGGAGAAGAGGGAGCGCATTACCCAATGCCCAGAAGCCATGTTGGTAACAAGAGAACCATTCTCTGCTTCACTTGGAAAACAACTTGGAGCAGAGAGAGACAGGGAGAGATTTAACCCCATGGGCGCGGGGCGCAGGGGCCTGAGGCCACTGTGGGAGGCGGGGAGGGAGTGAGGGTATGCTAAGGGGGCTTTCAGGCCCTGAGCCGGGCGATTTCCTGTCTCCCAGGCCTAGTCTGCGGTTCATAGGTCCAGAGGCCCAATATGGCTGCTTGGCCAAGTCCCAGAAGGCTTTGGACCCGGGCACTGGAGCCGTAGCTTCTGCTGCCCGGGTGTGGCCAGACGGGTGGCCCATGCCTACTCCCAAGTTCCGGGGCCTGACCCCACCCCAACCTCAGGGAGGACCCCCCTGAGTCTTTACATCTTCCGGCTTTGGGTCCCAGGGCCGACAGTTCGGGTTCCAGAGCCACCCAGCCTCCACGCGCCTCCTTTTGCTGACGGGGAGCATACGTCCCCCTCAGAAGTCCCTTCCATTGGTGCACAGTTTTGCCTGTTAAAAAAGTTTTTCCTAACATATAATTAAATCTCTTTCATCCCTGCCCAACTTTCTCCCCTTCCCCCACTTTCCACCCACCAGCCCTGGTTCTCAGGCTCCTAGAGACCCCGTTGGTTAGAGGGCAAATAAGGCGAAGAAACAGTACTCTGGGCACATCACATATATTCACTTAGTGACCACTGCCACCTTGGGGTCTGCTGTCCCCTCTTGCTGATGTCTTGCTCTAAAAGCATCCAACAGAGGGCCGCCACACGGAGGCACGCCACAGATGTGCAGAAGAAAGAGGGCCTTCCCTCCCTCCCGCCTCCACCCTTCTTCCTTCCTCCCTTCCTCCCTTCCTCCCTTCCCTCCTACAAATATGGGTTGGGCACTAGCCAGGTACCCAGCACTGTCCCAGCTCTGGGGTCACAGCAGTGACAAACAGACACTCCTGGCCTCACGGAGAGGATGTTCTTGTCAGGATGGACAAGACACGAGTGACTCCGTGAGTTACCGTCAGGTGGCCACGGGCTCTATGATGACAAAGCCAGGCCAGGGGAGGGAGAGACAGGAAGGGCGCACGTTAGAAACGGTGGCCAGCGGAGGCCCCTGGAAGGGTGGGTGCCACGTTTGACAAAGATCTGAAAGCAGAGAGGAAGAGGATCTGGGGGCAGAATGTTCCAGACACCGGGAGCAGCACGAGGGAAGGCCTTGAGAGGGAACGTGCTGAGGATTCTAGGAGCCAAGAGGAGGCCAGAGTGAGGGGAGCGGAGGGGGCAGGGGAGGTGAGAGAAGGGGGGTCAGACCACGGGGGATGCTTCAGGAGCCGAGGTGTGAGGGGCAGGCGGGAGCTTGGAGCCGCGGCTGGTGTGGTCCGAGTTCCATTTCGAGCAGGACATTCTGGCTGCCACACAAGACATAAACTGTAGAAGTTCAAGGTGAGGGCTAGAGACCGGTCAGGACTTTTGCCACAGCCCCCTGAACCCATGTGCTCCCATCCCTGGTGGCTACGCGCCCCCCCCCCCGCCATGTTGCCACCTGCTCATAAGTATGGTCCAGTCATTCTTTGCATTAGCGTTGACCCAGCACCTGCAATGTATTAAGACTGGCAACAGGGAGGGGTCCAGAGAGAGCAAGGTCGGGGCGCCGGGGTGGCTCCGTCGGTTGAGCGTCCAACTTCAGCTCAGGTCATGATCTCACAGTCCGTGGGGTCGAGCCCCACACTGGGCTCTGTGCTGACAGCTCAGAGCCTGGAGCCTGCTTCAGATTCTGTGTCTCCCTCTCTCTCTGCTCCTGCCCCGCTCACTCTCTCTCTCAAAATAAAATAAAGACATTTTTAAAAAATTAAAAAATAAATAAACAAAGAGCAAGGTTGCCCCCAGGGACGGTGCAGAATGGGGGGTTTCGGGCCCCTGCAGTGGAACCATTTGGAGGGTGAACTTGGCCCACGGACACCCTGGTTCAAGAACAAAGCCTCTTCTTTGGGAAGTTTTTAAAGCTTCACAAAGGACTCTCAGGACATTGCCACCCTGAGCCCCACAGTGCTGCGATATTGCGAATGGCCCGGCAAAGCAGGGGCTCGGTGGCCTGCCTCCCACCCCCCACCTCAGGCAGGTCCCTGGCTTCCCAGAGCCTCAGTTTCCTCAACTATAAAACCACACACCCCTTGTGGGTTTGATGCGTGCATTAAAAGGCAGGAGTTTGGGGCGCTGGGCAGCTCAGTCTATTGGGTGTCTAACTTCGGCTCAGGTCATGATCTCATGGTTCGTGAGTTCGAGCCCCGAATCGGGCTCTGTGCTGATAGCTCAGAGCCTGGAGTCTGCTTTAGATTCTGTGTTTTCCCCTCTCTCTCTTCCCCTCCCCTGCTCATGCTCTGTCTCTTTCAAAATTAAATAAAGATTTTTTTTAAAAAGAATTTTTTAAAAAGGCAGCAGTTCATTCAGCAGGGGGCAGAAACAGGCTTGAGGAGGTGAGTGATGGCAGCGGTCACCAGCTGGGAAGGGGCAGCACCCCCCCCCCCAATGCCAGGGCTTTCCCTGCACCCTCTGTGTGCTCCCAGTGCAAGAGCGGGTACCTCGGCTCAGCCCCAGTCCAGTGCCTGGAGCGGTGACGTGGGGCAGGGCGGTGGCTGCTGAAAGCAGCGACACTATCAGGGAACCCTCCAACAGCAGACCGGCCGCCGGTAGGGAAGGAAGGCCGCGTGGCCCAGAGGGACAAAGGCAGGACAGACTCAGAGGTTCCAGGTGAACGGACAGGAAATATGCCCTACTAGGCCCCAGCCTGGGGCTCGGCACCTGGGGGGACGGGTGGCAGAGAGGGTGAGTGAGGGAGAGAGAGAGAGAGAGAGAGCACGCGCACAAGTGAACCCGGTGTCCCTGTCTGCTCCCCGCCAACTTGCCGTGGGCCCTGGCCGGTCCTGTCCGATGCTCTCTGGTCCCTTCTGGCCCCTTAGCCCCGTAGCAGGGATCAGGGACATATGGGTGGGTGCAAAGCCAGCAGGGAGGCTGCTAGGGGCGGGGGTTAGTGCTCTCGGGCTCCTGCTGGGTTCCAGGCCTGCGCACCCTTTACAAGATAATTCCACGCGGTCATTTTTACAATAGGCTCTGCTGACAAAAAAGAGAGAGAGGAGGCAGGGAAGACTTCCTGGAGGAATACAGCTGTAGTGTTCCCGGGGATGGGCAGGGCTTGTCGACAGAAGGACCCACACAAGTGAGAGGCACAGAGCCGGGAACCAGGGTGCAAAGCAGGAAGTGACACCAGCCCCCTGGCAGGGGTGGGAGCCTGGAAGGCTGGGTGCCTTTGCCGGTCAGTCACTGTCTAGAGCTATGCATTGCTGCCCCTCTGGGAGGCCCTCCCTCACCCCAGGCCACGTAGAGAATCGCCTCTCCCCACCCCCACCCCCAGTAGTTCATTCAGTCCCGGGGGAAAGGAATGATTATTATACCCATTTTACAGAGGAGGAAATTGAGCCTCAGGGAAATCTCAGAAGGGTCCAGGGTTGTACAGCTGGCCTGAGGCCTGGCTCCCTTTGTGTTCTTCCAGTCCCTCCCCCCAGCCCTGCCCTGTGCCGGGCACCTGTCTCCGCAGATGTAGTGCCAGGAGGCTGCTGGCCCTGGCACTCTCGCCCCCACTTCACTGAGGAGCAAGCTGAGGCCCAGAGAGGGCCCAGGCCTCACCTGCCACCACACAGCGTAAGAAGGTTGAGCAGATTCTAAGGGCAGGAGAGGCTGTCCCCACGCCTCCCGCTGCCATTTGAGAAGGTGTAGACAGGATGGGGACACACAGGGGAGTGGCAGGGGGGAGGCCAAGCCTGGGGAAGTCGAGAGGGACAGACAGCAGGCCTGAAATGGTGCTGGGAGGCAGCAGGGAAAGAAGGGGACCCGGCTTCGGCCAACAGACCGAGTTACAAAGGGCAGCCGGAGGGGTCGGAGGGGCTGGGAGAGCCGGGGAGGCACCGCACAGAGTCCCTGCGCTCAGGGCACGCCTCCCCCCACCCCTGCACCCTGTCCGGGTTTGGCCCTATGTGCCTGCCCCTTGGGCTTGTGCTGGAAGTGGGGGTCAGGCGACGGTCACGGGCCTCTCTCGCCCCACAGTCAAAGGGGCCGCCCCCCCACCATGGAAAGTGCACTGGAGTCAGTGCGGGTCACGCGGGAAGTCACCCAGTGTGGGCCTGGTGCCCTGGTCCGCGTCACACACCCGTCCCGCCGGCGCAGGACGGAAGCCTCGAGGCCCTTCCATGTGGCACTGTCGTCAGTCAGAGGAGTCACATGGGGGGCGGGCAGCGGGGGCCACGGCCACAGGCAACTTCCTGAGGTCTCCCCGCCTCCACCCCGCCCCTCGGGATCCTGCCTCAGCTCTCGGAAAAACAACCGGGGGAAATCAAGTGGAAACACAAATCCGCCACCCAGTCCCTCCTGCGTCCTCGGGCCCGACCCCCACCCCCTGCACCCAGGGAGGGGCTCCGCCCCAGGACCCATGCCAGCCCAGCAGGGTTCGCCTTGGTCCCGGGTCCCAGACCGCATCTGGGTCCCACAGAGCCAGCCCCGCCCCAGGAGGACATGAGCACTGGTGCTTGAACCCCTCGCTCCCTCCCTCCCTTCAACCTCTAGCGTCCAGCATCCCAGCATTGGGGGAAATCCCAGGCCTCAGTCTACCAAAGACTAGCTGCTCAGCCGGGGCAAGTCCCTTCCCCTTCATGAGCCTCAGCTTCCTCATCTGTAAAATGGACGTGAGAAGCTGCCCAGTCCCGCCTCCCGGGGCTGATGGAGGAAGGCAAGGACTGGGGAAGGACAGCACTGTGTAAACTGTAGAGTGCAGTGCCACTGTTTTCACAGAGAGGAGTTGCCTCGAAGGGCAGTGGAGTTGCCCTATTCGGGGGATGTGAATTACAAACGGAAGTGAGGGGTCCGTGAGGTTGCTTGCCTCTGACCAGCGAGGGCCCCTCCCCAGCTCACCCAGCCCTTCAGCCCCCTGCCTCCCACCCCAGCAGCCTCACCCCTCCCAGCACCAGTCACCCCACACACCTCTCCTCCCCGGGGGCTCTTACAGCTACACAGATAGAGCCTGAAACACCATTTTTTTTACATTTTATTTATTTTTGAAAGACGGAGAAACAAAGCATGAGCAGGGGAGGGGCAGAGAGAGAGGGAGATACAGAACCCAAAGCAGGTTCCAGGCTCCGAGTCGTCAGCAGAGAGACTGACTCGGGGCTCAAACCCACAAACTGCAAGATCATGCTCTGAGCCAAAGTCAGACACTTCACAGACTGAGCCACCCAGGCGCCCCCACCTGAAACACCATTCTTGACAGTTTCTCCATCTGCAAGAGCCAGACCGTCTCTGCCCTGCGAAGCTTCTGATTCAGGAGGCCGAGGGAGCAGCCCCCACCCCCACCCCTTGTACACCCCCCGTTGGCGGCCTGAGCTCTGGCCAATCGCTCCGGGGTCCCCGGCCCACACTCAGCACTGGGCCCAACAGGTGTGTGAGCAGACGCAACCTGGGAAGTGCACCCCCATACACCACCCAGGGCCCCTCGTCTCGCCTCCCCCTCCCCCTCCCTGCTGACAGATTCAAGGGCTGCTAATCCCCGGCCAGGTGACAGGTGTGCATTTCTAGGGGGAACCTGACAGCTCTGCTGGGAAGATGGCCGCGACAGGAGGTGAGGGGACGTTAGAAAGTGGGCAATCTTGTCCCAACTTCAGACAGAGGAGACCACACTCCCAGCGAGGGGACAGCGGATGTGAGCAACATTTTGAGGGGAAAACTGTCGCGGCTGATGATTAGCCGTGAGGGGATAAAAGGGTGGATGAGTCAAAAATGACTCCGAAGTTTCACGCCTGGGTCACTGGAGAACACTGGAGCCATTGATGCAGCAGGGAAGTGGGGGGCGGGGGCTGGTTTGGGGGCAGGACGGTAACGGGGGCTTGGGACATGGGACTCGCAGCGTCTGGGGGCTGGAAGAAGTAACCTCGGAGGTCATCCAGGTCACACACGAGGAAACCCAGGCTCAGCGGGGAGTAGCCCCTTGGCCAGGACACCAAGCTGGTCGGTGCCGGAGCCGAGGCCAGGGAGCTGGCCAGGGTCAGTCCCTCGCCTAAAACATCGTGTGAGGCAGTGGGGGGCTGGGGCCCCGCAGGCAGATCAGACCCAATCCCCACCTTCAGGGGTTCGCTCTCGGGTGGGAGAGACATGGCCACAAATACCACCTGATAGAAGAAGTCCCCAGGGGGCATGGGGGGGCCCAGAGGCCAGGCTTCCCTGGGAGGGACGCGGGGGAGGGGGCGTAACTGAGGAGTGACAGTAATGTCACGATTCTCAGAAGCGCGTGTGATAGGCACGTCTTCTCATAGAGCCATCCAACAAGCTACGAGGTCTCATTGTTCCCATTTTTCAGATGAGGTTGAGAAAGACTCAGCAGATTATCCAGTGCTCTTGATCCCTGCTTCATGGAACAGGGGTGCTGGAGCTGGGGCCGCACAGGGGAGAGACTGGGAGAGGGAGGCACCAGGCGGAGGAACCAACATGTCTCAAGGAGGAGAAACCTGCTTTCCTCGGGCACAGTTGGAGGCGCTGGTGGTCAGTAGCCCAGGGCCACCCATGGGGCTCTCCCTCCCCCGCACCCCATCCCTGGTCCCCTCACTGAGTAGGATCCCACCTGCCCGAGTGCCAGCTGGTGATCTGATGGGGCCCGTGGGTGATCTGAAGGGGCTGGGCCCCACCCTCCAGGGAGCGGCCACCTAGGCTCCCGAGGCCTTCCCAGCTCAGTCCTCTCCCACCCCCACACGTCCCCACTGCACCCCCCTCCAGCCCCCGATGACCCTGCAAAGCAGGTCAGCCCGGAGGAGCGAGGGGTTGGCCTGGGTCACCCAGCATGTGAGCAGCAGAACCAAGGCTCAGCCGCACAGGACCTGGGGTTTCAGAAGCCCCTGAGCTCGGGCAGACCGCATCCCTCTGGGACGGCTCTCCGTCCCTGGGCTCCCACTGGCAGGTCCCACCGGAAAAGTGAACCCGGAGAGAAGGGGAGTGAAGCACCGGAAATCACAGCTGAGTACCCTGGGTGACGTGGTGCACGGGGAGGGGGGAAATTGTTACGTTTTCTAGAACCTTCTAAGGCTGTTGAGGTCGGCCAGGAAGCTTGAACTGGACCCCAGTGTGAGTTCTTACCCTGTGAAAACGCATCCCTGTATGGCCACCCTCTTCCCCAACAGAACTGGCTGATAAGCGTTTGCCAGCGCACCACGGTCTAGGGGGACCCTCTCCTGGTTCTCCGGGAGGCTTCTGGGTTCTCTGAAGGTCCCGGCCCAGTCTTGGGCTCTTGAGGGAGTTGCTCTTGCTCAAAATCCACTAGCACCTTCTGCTTGGCGCCGATTAAAGCCCCGCTTCTCTCCGAGAGCCTTCCAGCTCCAGCACCGGCCGATCTTTCCAGCTGCTGCTCCCTTCGTGTCCCCTGTTCCAGCCCCAGAGAGAGGATGCCGGTTGAAGCTTCCAGGTGCTTCCAGAAGCCATGCCTTTGCTTGTACTGTTCCCTTCTCCTGGAAGGCCTTTCTTTCCTCTTTGCCTCTTGAAATCCTCACCACTGGGTAAGGTTTATTCATACTTGGCGCTCAGTAAATGCTCTCTGAATGGAAGGGGAGTCAGAGCCCTGCAACCAGGCAGGTCCGGGGGCCCCAGGAGACCCTGAGTCCATCCCCCTGCCTCGGGACAGAAACATACCAGAACCCCCTTGCCGTTCCAGTCTGCCCACAGTCCCCCAAGAGAACGGGGTGCTCATGGAGGACAGACTGCCCTCGGGGAGTGGCAAAAACAAGCCAACACCAACCAATCCTGGTGTGTGGAAACGAATCCCTTCCCCTTCATTCCCTGTTCAGGCTTTTGAACTCCTCTTCATCCTTCAAAGCCCAACGCAGCTGCTTCCTCTGTCAAGAGGCCTTGCCCTAGATCTCAGTCCTCCGTTACCCCTCGCCCTGCTGCCTTGTACACGCTGTGATGGTCACATTGGTGGCCCTGACAGCGCTTATCTGTCTGTGGGTCCATTGCCCCACAAGACCGCAGCAACTGAGGCAAGACAGGCCCTTATTTAAGGCTGAGTCCTCGGTGCCCCACAGGCTTAGGAACTCCTTGCTGAATTGACATGAATTGGCTCCATCACTGTCTTGGGCAAGTCATCCCTTGTCCCTGGTCCTCAGTTTCCCTCTCCTCATCAACTAGACTCAAATGGAGTAATCGCCAAAGACCTTCTGCCCTTCACATTCTAGGACTCTGTGAATATGGGCCCGCCCTCTCTCCATCTCTAACCTTCAAGTCTCCTTCCCTAACCTCCCGCCTTCCCTGGCAGCTTTCATCCACCCCCCTACCCCACCGTCACACACACACCAGACCACACAGCTCATGCCTCAGATCCCGGAACTCCAGTTTCCTGGGTACTCTTTTCTCTCGGGCTCCGGGTTCCTCCGAAAGGGCAGAGGCCGTGCCCGCCCACCCCTGGCCCTGCCCACAGGCCGGGCACACAGTCAGCACCCACCCTTAAATGCCCATCAACGGGTTGCGATGGAGCGAGCAGCCGGGGCCTGCAGGGCCTTTGGTGAGTCTCGGAGTCCCTGTTCTGACAGGCCCTGAGTCGCCCGCCCATCACGGAGAGGCCCCCCCGCAGCCCCCCGGGGCAAACAGCCGCATCTCCCTTTCTGCCTGTTTCACTCCAAACCGCTGTCCTCTATCAATCTCTGTCTTCTTCATCTCCTGTGCACCCCCTGGACAGGTGTGCACAGGCCGACCCACACACGGGCACACCCAGAGACAGACGCGTGTGCGTGCACAAGCGCACACACGTCCCTGCCCAGGGAGGGTCGAGAAGCCCCCATCGGTCACCCTGCACTGACACGTGGAGCCCTGAGAGGTGTCACTCTTGCCATCGGGTCTGTTGACGGCAGCAGGACCGTGTGAGGCTGCTAATCCAAGCACCAAACGCCGTGCCTCCCGCCCTGGCCCTGCCTCTCCCTAAGGAACCCAAGCCCCTCCGGGCTCTCATGGGGCAACCCCCTGCAGCTCAACTTCAGTGTCTCACCATCTCCTGCACGCATCCAGGGTAGAGGCAGGGCCCGGGGATGAGCGGAGCAAGCTGTGGGACGTCAGGAGGAGAACCCAGTGTCGGCCAGTCCGTCCCAGAAGGCGCCAGGGTGATAGGAATAGAATGGTTCAGAGCGAGGACCCTGATGCCTCCTCCCCTGGGTGCCAGATGGTCGATAGCAAAAGCCCAACCTCCCTGGGTCTCAGTTTCCCCATCTGCAGAACAGGGGCAGGAAGAGCGCCTACCCTATGCACCTGTTATGACTGGGTGAGTTAACAGACGTCGCCCGCGGGGTCTGGTATGCAGTAAGTGCCCAATAAACACTAGCCGCTGCCGTTACGCGTTTAGACGAGGGGTGTCCAGCCCTCCCTGCTCCTTTCCTGAGCACAGACGGCTGTGCACTCACCCTGTGCTGGGTGCTGGGCAGGCACCCAAGGCCCCTGCCCTCAGTGAGCTGGAGAAGATGGGGGGGGGGCAGCCAGGGAGAGAGCGGTGGCCCGTGCAGGTGTGTGGATGTGTGGGCTCTCCAGAGGTGCTGGGGGAGATGGACAGGACATCTGAGGGGCCAAGTCCTGATGGGGGAGGATTGGGAGCGAGGAGAGAGCCCCCCCTCCAAAAAGAGAAGAGGTGTGGCCTCAGAACAGTGATAATGATGAATCCTCCAGTTTCAGGACCTTCACCACCAGCAAGGGTACCAAGCCCCATCCCCCTAATCACGCGCCAGGCCTCCAGCCCCACGCAGGGTGGTGCACCTGCTGCTTGAATCTCCGCACCCACAACCTTGTCCGTGGACCTCGGGTGCTTTACTGTAATCGTGAGCGCCTCTCTGTTCCTCCAGGACCGGGGTGGGGGGTGCCCTAAGCCAACACGTGGTGGGAACACAGTGGGGGCTAGATGAAGGAATGAATGAATGGGCTCAAGCCGGAATGAATGGAGGGACTGCCACGTCCCCCCTAGACACTGGTGATTCACCTGATGACTGACACCATCCTGCACCCCGTGACTGCACCACGCACGCCGCAGGAGCCCTGGCTCCCGTCCAGCCAGGCCGTCACCACCCTGGCGAGCCTCGTGGAAAGCCTCTCTCTCCGGCCGTGCCCCCTCCCCATCCATCCGTCCCCCCCACCCACGCACACTTTCCCTCTCGCCTGGGGCAGCTGGTGGGAGGGTGGGGGCCGGGGTGGGGCAGGACCAGAGGGGCCTCAGAGCGGCAGCAGGGCAGGGGGCTGGGGGAGGCTGGGAAAATCCAGGCTGTCTCTCCTGGGGGGCAGTGGGCGGCATGGCGGGGCACTCACAGGGATGAGGGAGGGAGGAGGGTCGCCGGCCCCGTACAGCTGCGGTCCCCTCCCCAGCAGCCTGCCCGGGTGCAGAAAGGCCTCTTTGTTCTCCGCCTTTAAAGGGTAAGAGAAACACTTATGCATGGCAAATTAGCCCAAAAATGTATTTCTCTAAAACACCCAATTGTCTCACCAGGCCTGCAGCTGCGGGGAAGTTCCAGGGAGCCGGGGGAGGGGGAGGCTTTGGGGTGACCCTGGGGGACAGGGAGAGGCTGCGGAGAAAGAGGGGCCATCCCGCCTTCCCGCCTCTGCTCTCGGAATCCCACAGGTGCAGGAGGGCGCAGCTAGGGCGGGCCCTGGGGTCAGGGAGACACCCCCTGGTGTTACAGAGAGGGAAACTGAGGCCCAGAGAGGTGGCGTGACCACAGCAGAGTGAGGCCGGCCCTCGGGAAAGGGGGGATCCCAGGTCTGTTGGACTCTTTCATCTGCACACACTGCCTTGTCCTTGCTGAAGGGGAGGGGACCCTGGCGCCCCAAGGTCATCCAAGCCAGCCGCCCGCCCTGGGGGCAAAGGAGCAAGAAGGAAACTGGGAGGCCTGCTCACAAGTGGCTCACTCAGCTTCAGTGCCCAGGAGGATGGACAAGGGCACCAACGAAGCCCTGCCTCATCTCCAGCCCAGCACCTCTGAAGGCCAGCATGCCAGGGGGGCCCCCGGGGGAAGCAGGAGGAGGCACCCCACGAATGGCTTCTCCCAGGATCAGGCAGGAGAGCCCCTTTAGTCAGGGAATTGAACCCAACACGTGCGCACAGTGCTCCCATCCCAGGCGCACGCTCCAGGGACGCTGTGGGGGCCTCGGGAGCACCTCCGGGCTCCCAAAGGTGAATCAGTGACAGCCCTGTCCCCACGGAGCTCGTGGTCCCCCAGGGGAGACAGAAGAGTAAATACTAACTATCATGACAGTCCCATGGAGGGGTGGGTTCCAGCAGAGAGCCGCAAGCATGGAGGACAGGGCATGGGGGGGGGTCCTGAGAAGAGCCCCTTGAAGGGCGGGTCTGAGGGGGGGAGGGGCACAGCAAGGACGCAACGGGGGCTCCTGAGACACGCCCCCCTCCCTCCCTCTTCCCCCCCCCCCCATCAGAGCTTAGAGGCGCTGATTTAAGAGCACTGAGCATCTTCAGAGTTCCAGCCCATGTAGGAGACACAGGAAGAGTAAACGTGGTACCGACCCCGGGGGGGGGGGGAGTCTTGCCAATGTGATGTAGTGAGTTTACGGCACAGAAAAAAGCACTGAGCTGCCGTGAAAAGTGCCAAACGGAGGGCGCAGAGTTAGGGCCCTCAGACCCTCAGCTCCTGTGAGACCACCAGCTCCCCAGGCTCAGTTTGTGCCTCTGTACAATGGGGTGACGGTATCCACGCAGGAAGACTGTCATGAGGAGCGGAGAGAGCCGAACCCACTGTCTGCACCCCCCCCCCCCCGCTGAGAGATTCTCAGTAAATGTTAGTTCTGGCCCCCAGAGAAGTCCTGAAATGAGAGAGATGGGCGAACGGGGGAGAAGAGAGACTGGGGGGGGGGGTGAGTGTTGTGCGCTATGGTTGTGTGCAGAGGTAGGGGTGTGAGTGTGGGTGTTGTGAGTGTGTGTGTCTCGTAAGTTGTGTATGCGTGTGAGTGTATGTTGTTGTGTGTGAGTGCATGTGTGTGTGAAGGAGCACGTGTGTGCGAATGGGTGTGGCGTGGTTGTGTGCGAGCACACGTGTGCGTGGGTGTGAACACAGGAGTGAGTGTGCAAACATGTGCATGTGTGTCTGCAGTGAAAGGATCACTTACGGACTGTTTTTCGGGGAAGGGGATTGAGTTAACCTCAAAATGACCAGTGTGTGAAGAGGCCGAGGGCCCTGCAGAACGTGTTCTCAAGGAGCTGGAGGGACCAGAAAGGAGACCAGGGGACCCAGGGGCCAGGAGCCACCCAGAAGGGAGGCATGTGCTGGGAGGCGGGCGCCTCGCCCCTCCCCAGCCTCCCCAGGTTCAAGGGCGCACCAGCACTGGACCCAGCCCCTGGGGGGGGAGCAAGTCTTGTCTAGTGTCCCCACCCCCACCCCGGGCCCAACCCTTATCAGAGAATCTCTGAGGCTTCTTCTTCCCTCCAGGAGAGACCCAGATTCCCCAGCTGGGTCAACCACACCCTCCAGGGGCTGGTCCCTGTCCCCCTGTCCCCCTCTCCCCGCTCCCCGCCTGCCGCCATCTCCTCCACAGCCCCGCTCCTCAGCCCGATCCAACCGCCTGCTCAGACACACCACCTTCCTCACCCTCCATGCCCTGCCTTCCACACCCAGTCTGTCTGGGGAATTCGGAGACAGCCGCCCAGGCTTCCCCCGTGTGTCCAGCCCCTTGCCCACCCGCACCCCCGTAAGGTCCTGTGCTCTCAGAGATATGCGTCTATGACAGTCCCTGTGGCCCGCTGCCATTTACAAACCTGTGATTCCCAGACCAGGGGAAAAGTTGTCCAAAAACCCTCTCTCTAGAAGGCATCAGGAACTGAAAGCAGGGACCCAAGAGATATTTGTACCCCTGTGTCCCCATGGAACGCTGACACGTGCCGCAGCACGGACGAGCCTTGAAGACATGACACTCATCGCAAAGGGGCCAGACACAAGGAGACAGATGGCTGTCTGATTCCCCTCGTGGGAGGTACCGAAGGGCGGTGAAACTCACAGAGACAAAGACAGCGGTGATAGCCGGGGGCTGCGGCGGGGGACAGCGCAGGAAGCTGCTGGCCACCGGGCACAGAGTTTCCATTGGGGGAGATGAGAAAGTTCTGGAGGTGGATTCTGGCGCCGGTCACACGGCAGTGTGAATGTGCTTCGTGTCACTGCCGTGCCCACTGGAAAATGGGTAAAACGGGACATTTCAGGTGACCTAGACTTTACTACTGGGGAAAAAATGGCGTCGCTTTTTGAGGACGTTCTTTTTAGATTTTAAGAAAGTTTTTTTTTTTTCCTGTGTAACCTGTAGTAAGAGAAACAACTAGACAGACATCACTGACTTCCTTTAGGCAGATGTCACATCTCCCGGTTCGTGTCCCCGGCCCAGCACAGGATGTGAGTGAGACAAAGAGACGGGAATAAATGGTTTTCTCTGACTCGGGCCCTCCTGCGCTCTGGGGTCACCCCTCCCCGCCCCCAGCCTCAGACCTGGAACGTTCTTAGAAGGGTGGGACACCCCGAGGGAAACACAGAATGACCCGGCGGGGGGCAAAAGAAAGTGTCAGCAATCTCTTCTCCACATTTACTCTTTCCCTCATTGTTCTGAAACTTCTAGTGTGTGTGTATTTAATAGACGCACTTGTATATAACTTGCAAATAGATAGGCCTTGAGATCTGACTTCGGAACTAACTAGATTCTGAGAAATTCCTCTTCATGTCCTTCCCTTTCCGAAACTCAGGAACCACCGGTATTTCAGTGATGGCCTCAGGAATCGAACCCCGGCAGTGGATTCTCGCCATCCAGACCAGGGGCCAAACAAACTCGGATGTGAGGAATATTTGTACGTGGGTTGGGACTCAGCGCCCCCATGTTTTTACTGAGATTGCACAATGAAATCAGTCCAAGTTTGCCACGTAGACCACGGGGTAGCGGCCAGGAGACAGAGGCCATCGCCCCACTTTTGCAGGTGATGAAAGCGAGGCTCCGAGGGGTTCGTGAACTTCTCCGGGTCACGGGGCTGGAAGGTGTCAGAGACTCAACCCCCGGGTCTAACCCCCAAACTGTGCTCTTTCTAGCGGAGTTCCTCTCCCCAAACCACGAGGAATAGCTTCGCAAAGGCGGCCCCATGGCCAAGTTCCGCCTTTGCCGGCAAGTTCAAGGCTGCCCCCCCACAACACACACACACACACACACACACACACACACACACTGCCTGGCCAGTTCCTCCTTATCTACACACCTTAGTTCAAGGTCGCCCTTCAGTAGCCAGGGCTCCCCTAGCCCGCTTTTCCTGGCTGGTCGTTCCCCCAGGCAGCAGAGGGCTCCCCGAGGCCTCGCCTCTGTGGCCTGGTGCACAGTAGGGCTCAGCACACGGTTGTGAGTGTGGGGCAGGTGCGACACACAGACAGAGGAGCCCTCCCTTGGCCGTACGTATGTGTGGGCACAGGACCGGGGCCCCTTCTGGCGCCGACACCCTACAATGACCTGACTCCAAGGTCCATGAATATGCAGCCCACTGTCGGACCAGAAGGAACCCCGGGGGTAGGAGATGCTGAGAAGGGGAGGTGAAGGAGAACACAGAGAGACACAGAGGACGGGGGGCGGGCAGAGACTTCAAAAAGCCATCTTCCCCCTCTTCGGCCCTGGGACGGTGACAGCAGAAAAGAACCAAGAAACAGATCAGTGTCAACAGGCCTACACCAAGGAAGGTAGCAGGAATCCTGCAGACTCGGGCCCGACCTTCTTAAAAGGCCACTGCAGACTTAGGCAGTGGCCCCACTCACATGATGGGGGCACGCCACCCTCTCCCTGGCACTGGCCTGGCCTCAGCTGGTGCCCCCACTCCGTGCCCACCGCTGCCCTCCCACGGGACCCCTCTCTCTTTGCCTGGGGCCTTTCTCCATCCTGGGCACGTGCCTGGGAAGGGTTTTTGTCATGCTCGGGCTAGCGGGGAGGAAGGCTGTGTGGTCCCCAGGGGGTCATAACCAGGACCCCCAACCTGAGAGTCTTCCGGTCCTTGGGGAGGAATCTTCCAGAAAGGGCTGCTCCTGGGTGGCTCCCGCTAACAGGCAGTGGGTCACAGGCCCTCAGCTGATGTGTCGTCCAGGGCTCATGATGCCGGTCATGTGGGAGGGCCAGGACCCTCAGGGGATGCAGAGGCCAGGGGCTGAAGAAGGGGCACTGGCAGCTCAGGGGTGGAGGGACGGGGAGGAGGAAGCCTGGTCTCATCCTGCCCCCATCCTGATCCCGCCCACAGCCGCACACGTGCCCCCAGACCCACGGGCAGTCCGCGGCCCAGCGGACGCAGTATGTCCCCACCGCCACCCTCCCCGCGCACGTGGGTGCACACATGTCCACTCATACATTCACATGTCACCATACAAAGCATACCTGCCCAGGTGCACAGGGGGAAGGGCCAGATGCCCCCAAGGCTGCTCTTCCTCTCCTGTTCTACCCTCTTCCACCCCTAACAGTCCGTTGGCAATCCCCAGGCCAGTGGGCTGGTTCTCATGCCCCTGAAGAACTGGGATTTCATTTGCCCAGATCGTCCTGGTCTTCCAGAGCCCAGCCCCTCCCCCGTGTCTAACCCCCAGCACTCCATCATATACACCACACCCCAGCCTCCTCGGTGGGCCACCTGGAGGGAGGACCACCTCCCTCTGTGCTCTCCTGGCACACCCTGATGCTGCCAGGTCTGCTAAAGACTTCCAGAGAGTGGAGTCTGCCGGGAAAGCCTTGGGGGAGGAGCTAGTAGGGAGCAAGATCCAAAAAATGCATCTTTTCAGGAGGTCAGTCCCAACCCAGGTCAACTAATAAAGACAGAACCTCAAACCGAGTCCCGATCCACCTCAGGGCTGAGCCTTGACCCCAGTCCACCTCAGATGGAGCCCCAACCCTCGCTAGAGATTGTCCGTCAAACCCGGGTGATGGCCTAAGCCTCGACCCCAGCCTGAGCCTCGGGCCTGACCCTGACCCTGACCCTGATCCCAGACTGACGCTCAGCACAAAATGAATGCTTATAAGCCTTCAACTTGGCCAGACTGGATCTTGATCCTGACCCCCAAAATAAACACTTATCCTCATCATAGTCTGAGCCTTGAGCCCAGACTGAGCTGTTACCCTAACTCCAGAATAAGCCATCTCTGACACTGTCTATAAACTGAGCCCTGTTCCAAACCCTAAACAACCCTAATCCTGACCCCAGACTGAACGCTTATCCTGGCCAGAGCCTGAACCCTGATCTTGACCCCAAACTGAGCCCTTCCCCTCTTCCAAAATGAACTTTTACCATAGCTACGGCCTGAGCCCTGACACCGGCCCCAGGCTGAGCCCTGGTCCTGCCCCCAGAGTTGAGTATTAATCCCGATCACAGCCTGAGCCCGAGCCCTAAGCCAATCTTCTCAAAACACTCTGCCTTTATTCACATGCGGAATGGTCCTCTCTCCTTTCTCAAGCACAGAGAGTCCTAGCTGCAGTCTGAGAAGATCCGGAGAACTTTCTACAGGATCCACATGACAGCCATTGCTATGGGGCAGGACGGGGCCGATCATTCCCATTTTCCAGGTAAGCAGACCGGTTCTCAGGGAGGCTTGATTTGTCCCGTGTGGTTCTGATGAATAGCCCGGGAACCAGAAAGCAGAAGCTCCAAGAGGACAGATTTAAAAGGAGCTTCCCAGGGGCGCCTGGGTGGCTCAGTGGGTCAAGCCCCCGACTTCAGCTCAGGTCATGATCTCATGGTTTGTGAGCTCAAGCCCCGAGTCGGGCTCTGTGCTGATGGCTCAAGGTCTGGAGCCTGCTGAGGATTCGGTGTCTCCCTCTCTCTCCCTGGCTTGCACTCTGTCTCTCTTTCTCTCACAAAAATAAATAAACATGAAAAAAAAGAGAACGAGAACTTCCCAGGGGCACCTGGGTGGCTCAGTCGGTCAAGCCCCCGACTTTGGCTCAGGTCATGATCTCGCCATTCATGGGTTCAAGCCGTGCGCTGGGCTCTGTGCTGACAGCTCAGAGCCTGGAGCCTGCTTTGGGTTCTGTGTCCTCCTCTCTCTCTATCCCTCCCCTGTTTGTGCTCTCTCTGTCTCTCAAAAATTAATGAACATTAAAATATTAAAAAAAAAAAAAAGAACTCCCCAAAAGTCTGGGCTGGGCAAGGACGGAAGGATCCGCGGGCAGAGTGTGGAACTCCGCGTCGCTGGAGGTGTGCCAGCAGAGGTGGGCGGCTTGTACTCTCCCCGCTCAGCCCAGCAGCCAGACATGGAAGGGCTTCAGGGTCCTGCCACCTGGGGACGGGGAGACCCAACCCAGCCGGGTGGGGCTGGCATTCCAGCCTCCCCGGTTCAGGCCCCTCTCCCTGCACCCCCTTCACGGCCCCGACGAGGCCCAAATGGGAGACGAGGCCCACCTTGCCAAGTTGGCACTGGGCACAATCACTCTGGGAGCAGTGCTGGGCCATCTGTCCCGTGGACCTTGGCCCCAGGCTCAGAAGCCCAGACCCAGAACCGGGGAATACACGCCACCATCTCCTCCCCCAACATCCTCATTTTGCGGATCCTGGACTCAGAAACCCAGAGAGGTTAGGTGGCCTGCCCCGGGTGGCACAGCCAGGCTGGGGCACACCAGGAGGCGGACCCCAGACCCCGGCACCTGTCCCCGCTCTGGCACGGCCCCACAGATGCCCGAGGAGGCCTGGAGGATGGTGGGGGGACCTGGTGCCAGGCAGCAGAGGCCGGGGCTGGGGGGCTGCCGGCCCCTCGCACGGCCGCCCCCTTCCCCCTCCGCCCGCACCCCGGCCTGGCTCCATCCACCCGAGTGCCCAGCTGCCAGCACATCCGCCCAGGCCCAGACATCAATCCACACCAGGGCCCTTGCTCCCTCTTTCTTTTCTGCCCTCCTCTTCCCTCCCCAACGCACGTCTTTTTTTTTTTTTTCTCCTCTCTCTCTTCCAACATGTCATTACAGTAGAAACAAAAAGCGCGGGAACAATGCGGGCATTGACGGCGGCCCCCTCTCGGCCCCCTCCCCCCGCGGTGCGTGCCAGCACCCTTTCCACCCGCCCAGGGCTGGAGCTGCTGCCAAAGGAGCCCTGCTAATAAACAAGAGGAACCAGATAAACCAGGAACACAATAGCGGGATTTGTTGCACTCAGAATGGTGGGAACAATGTCAACCTCGCGCGCAGCTGCTTCGGAGCCCCCACCCCACCGAGTCCTGCCAAGCAGCCCCCTCGCCCCCAGCCCCTCTGATTTATGAAAGGTCAGAGGGCATCATGGCTAAAGGGCCCCTTCCTCGCATCCCTCATCCCTTGTTAACCCTTGGGACACAATGGTCCCTTCTCTGGGAGGTGGCGGTGGGGGTGGGTGTCATGCACAGCACTTCCTGGAGCGTCCTGGGGCTGGCTGGTGGTGGTGCAGAGGGCGGGGCCGGCTCCAAGATGCCTTGGGGTCAGGGGCTTCGTCCAGAGGGAAGGCCCCACGGCAGGAGGCCTTCTTAGTGACCCCCAAGGGTGTGGCCAGAGCCCACAACTAAGTCCACAATCTGGCAACCCAGGCTGCTTGCCCGAGCTGTGTATGCGGGGCCAGAGACCCACTGAGCCCTGGTGGCCGCTGAGTCCCTTGTTAGAGGCTGGGTTGTGGGAATGTGCGAGACAGGACCCCTAATTGGGGGGAGCACGGGGGAGGGGTGCGTGGGGACCCAGGAAGTGGGGGTGGTGTTAGGCTGGTGCTAGGCAGGCGGTTGGAAGGATGGTGGGGACAGTTCTAGGGAGAGGTGATGCTCCCAATAAGGGGGCAGCACCTGCAAAAGCAGGATTGACGATTCCCGCAGAAGTGGGAATCCACCCCCAGCCCGCCCCCGCTGTCCCTTCACCACCAATTCTTTCTTACTAAAATGAGGATAGTAGTAATATCTACCTCACAGGTACTTGGGAAGACAAAAATGCTACAAATAAGATACTTAGAACAGAGCCTGGCACATGGTTGAGGTCAATAGTATGGCCGCTATTATTACTGGTCATGGTCATGGTCATGGTCGTGGTCATGGTGAACGCTCACAACCACGCTGAGCTTCGGGTCCACCTGGGGCCAGGGGCTCCCCTCAGGTCATACAACTGGCATTTACAGAGCCAGGATTCCAACCCAGCTCCATATTCCCAATCTAGGAATCTTTCTTGGCTACTCAACTGCCTTGGTATAGACACCCAATACTGGGAATCTGGGATTGAGTGGCAGAGGAATGCTAACCCACTTATTTGGGGGCTGATCCCCAAAATTGGCTTTAGCCTGTCTTCCCTCCAAAAAAAAAAAATCACAAGAAATCCTCTGAGTCTCTTCACGTTGAAGCCCAAACTGTTAGAAGGAAGACGCAGAGGAAAGCCTCCTGTCACCCACCTGTCACCTCTGCTGAGCAGGGGCCTCCTGACAACGTTCTGACTCCCACCCCCTGCCAACCATCCCCACTGTCCCTGCTGAGGCCCCAGGCGCCTTGTGTGGGCACTGACTCTCTCTCCAACAGAGGAAAGTCAGCATTCATAACAATCACTGAACTCCAATCCTTTATGAAATCCTGTTAGCTTTATTTTCAAAACACATCCAGAATGCCCAATCTAACTTGTTTCTGCACGTACTGGAAATCCTAGCCAGTGCAATAAGGCAAGAAAATGAAATAAAAGCATGCAGATCAGAAAGGAAGAAGCAACATTCTCTTTATAGCATAGGCAATAGTCATCTATAGAGAAAATCCTACTTAATCTGCCAAAAAAAAAACCTACTACAAAAAATGAATTTAGGGGTGTCTGGGCGGCTCAGCTGGTTAAGCATTAGACTATTTTTTGATGTTTATTTATTTATTTTGTGAAAGAGAGAAAGAGAGTGAGAGAGAAGGAGAGCAGGGAAGGAACAGAGAGAGAGAGAGAGAGAGAATCCCAAGCAGGATCCTCACCACCAACGCAGAGCCTGACACAGGCCTCAAACCCACAAACCGTGAGATCATGACCTGAACCAAAATCAAGAGCTGGACGCTTAGTCAACTGAGCCTCCCAGGCACTCCAAGCATCCAACTCTTGATCTCAGTTCAGGTCTTGATCTCAGGGTCATGAGTTCGAACCCCACATTGGGTTCCATGTTGGGCGTGGACCTACTTTAAAAAAATGACTTTAGCAAGGTTGTAAGACACAATTAAATAAATAAATACAAAAAGATCAATTATGTGTCTCCATACACTAGCAAAAACAATCGGAAATTTAAAATGGTTGCATGGCATCAAAAATAAAGCCACAAAGGGTGAAATGCTTCGGAATCCATTTGGATGACGAAAGCATGGCATAACGACACTGGAGAGGGTGGAGAAGAAAGGATCTGACCTACGGAACTTTCCACAAGGGTGTATTTACCAGCTACTGTAGGGCTAGAGGCAAAAAGAACTGTGCACAAATACTGTACTTCGGTATATGTGTTTCTCACAAGACGCGGCTTAGCAGCCCTGAGACTATGCTACAAATATACTAAGTGTGAACAATAGGTAAATACATTGTAGATAATGAGAGCCAGGTTGCTCCTGTTAGAGACCGAAGTCACAGATAAGTGATGGGGAAAGGCTAGAATAGACACCACGGAGCTAGAGATGGCGTTCATTGCCCTTTCCTTGACTGTGAGCCGGCCTCCGTGACTCACTTCCAACAGAATATGAGAAGGGAATATAGTATATTCGCAGTGGAGAAATCTGGCAGACACCATCGTAACCAAGATGAGGGGGATGTCACCGTGGAGGTGATCTGTATCGTGTGCCCCCTAATATGACGCAGCGAGGAGGGAGCACATTCTTACATGGTGTCCTTCCCCCCTAAATCCATCCCTTCAGTCTAATGAGGAGGAAACCCTAGAAAAACCCAGCTTGAGGGACATTCTCCAAAATGCCTGACCAGGACTCTTCAAAAATGTCAAGGTCATGAAACACAAGGAGAGATGACTGCAGAACTGTCACAGATGGGAGGAGACTAAGGATGACAAATTAACGCAATGTGGGAGCCTGGCTAGGCTCCTGGGACAAAAAAAGCACGCTGGGGGAAGCTGGGTGGAGGGGAGACAGGGGACCCTTTGTACCGTCTTTATAACTCCTCTGTCAGCCGAAAACTATGTCAAACTAAAAAGTAAAAAAAAAGAAAAAAGCCCATCACTTAATATAGAATAAAAATACAAGCACTTAGAGATAAATCGGTCAAAAGATGAAACCCATGAAACGCTGCTGAGAGAAATGAAGGAAGACATCAATCAATGGAGAGATGAAGCCGGTTCACGGACTGAAAGACTCGACGTTAAAATAAAAATAAAGAAAGACTCAATGTTGTGAAGGTATCAGTCCCTCCCCCCAAACTGGTTTATAGATTGCATCCTATCCCAGTGAGAATCCCAGCAGGCTATTCTGGAGAAACTGACAGCTGATTTTATTTATTTTATTTTAAATACTTATTTTTCCAGAGAGCACAAGTGGGGGAGGGGCGGAGAGAGGGGCATAGAGGACCTGAAGCGGGCTCCGTGCTGCCAGGCCGACAATCGCGAGCTGACGCGGGGCTCGAACTCATGAACCTTGAGATCATAACCTGAGCCGAAGACGGACGCTCAGCTGACTGAGCCACCCAGGCGCCCCGACAGGCTGATTTTAAAACTGACTTGGATGGTGAGCACTGAGTAAGGTGTGGAATTATATCACTGTGTGGGACACCTAAGATTAATAGAACATTGAATGTCAAGTATGTTTCCATAATAAAGGGGGCGCCTGGGTGGCTCAGTCGGTTAAGCGTCCAACTTTGCCTCAGGCCACGATCTCACAGATTGTGGGTTCAAGCCCCGTGTCAGGCTCTGTGTCGACAGCTCGGAACCTGGAGCCTGCTTCAGATTCTGGGTCTCCCTCTCTCTCTGCCCCTCCCCCGCTCACACTCTGTCTCACTCTTCTAAAAAATAAATGAACATTTAAAAAAAAAGAAAGAAAGAAAAATAGGGGCGCCCAGGTGGCTCAGTCAGTAAAGCGTCTGACTTCAGCTCAGGTCATGATCTCACGGTTTGTGGGTTTGAGCCCTGCGTTGGGCTCTGTGCTGACAGCTCAGAGCCTGGAGCCTGCCTCAGATTCTGCGTCTCCCTCTCTCTCTGCCCCTCCCCTACTCATGCTCTGTTTCTTTCTGTCTCAATAATAAATAAACATTAAAAAAAAAAGAATAGATCCACACATATGGTCAACTGATTTTCAACAAAGGTGCAAAAGACAAGTCAACAGGGAAAGGAGAGCCTTTTCAACAATTGGTACTCAAATAACTGAATGGCCACTCGCAAACGAAAACCAAACCAAACCAAAATGAAGTGTGACCTTTATGTCCCATAATATACCAAAAATAAAAAAACTCAAAACAGATCACAGACCTAAATGGAAAGCCTAAAACTATAAAACCTCTAGGGAAGCCTGGCTGGCTCACTCAGAAAGCATGCGATTCTCAGTCTGGGGTTGCGAGTTCGAGCCTCATGTGGGGTGTAGAGATTATTTAAATAAATAAAACTTAAAATAACAATGTAAAAAACGTATAAACCTCTAAGTAGAAGTAAATAGAGGATAAAATCTTGAGGACCCTAGTTAGGCAAGGATTCCCTAGATACAATATTAAAGGCACAACCCATAAAAGAACAAATGGATAAACAGGAATCTATATGAATTGCAAAACTCTGTGCTTCAAAAGACACAAGTAAGGGGGTCTGGGTGGCTCAGTCGATTAAACATTCCACTCTTGATTTCTGCCCAGGTCATGCTCTCACGGTTGGTGGGACCGAGACCCGCATCCGGCTCTGCACTGACAGCACCGAGCCTGCTTGGGATTCTCTCTTTCCTCTCCCGGCCCCTCCCCCGCTCACGCTGTCACTCACCCTCTCTCTTAAAATAAATAAATAAACATTTAAAAAAAAGACACAAGTAAGAGAATGAAAAGGCAAGCGAAAGATGAGGAGAAACTATGTGCCAAGGGTATATTTAATAAAGGACTGTCATCGGAATACATGAAGAATTCTCAACACTCTAAGAAAATCATCCTTTTTGGGGCAGGGTGGCTGGGTGGCTCAGTCGGTTAAGCATCTGACTTCAGCTCAGGTCATGATCTCAGGGTTCGTGGGTTTGAGCCCCGCATTGGGCTCTGTGCTGTCAGCTCAGAGCCCGGAGCCTGCTTTGGATTCTGTGTCTCCCACTCTCTCTGATCCTCCCCTGCTCGTGCTCTGTCTCTCTCTCTCTCAAAAATAAAATAAACATTAAAAAAAGAAAGAAAGAAAGAAAACAATTTTTTTAACGGGCAAGAAATTCGAGGAGACACTTCACCAAAGAAGACACGGCAAATAGGCCGTGAACGGGTGCCCGCGATGACCGGTCCCCAGGGAACCGGCCATCCGAAGCACTACTCCAGTATCAGAAGCTAGATTGCAGAGACGGACCCTATCCGGTGTGGTCCAGACTCAGGCACTGCTGCTGGGAATGCGAAACGGGACAGCCCCCTTGGAACAGAGCGTGACAGCTTCTCGAAAAGTGAAACACACACCTACCATGCGGCAGGGCCGTTCCACACCCTAAGCCTCGACCTGCTCGAGGGAAAGCGCCTGTCCACACAGCGAGTGGTGCACGAATGCTCCTCACAGCCACATGTGGAAGCGTCTGAGTCTGGAAACAACCCGCCTGTCCCTCAACAGGTGCATGGGTCAACAAATTGTGGTCTATTCGTACGACAGAATATTCTTCGGTAGTAGTAAGGATAAACTATTGGTATGCACGTTGACATGGATAAATCTCAAAACAAGTATTCTGAAGGAAAAAAACCAAACCGAAAAAGACTCTCGACTGTCTGAGTCCATCCAGCTACGATTCTAGAACATGTGACTTAATCTATGGTGACCGAAAACAGTGGCTGCCTGGGAAAGGCTGGGGTTACAGGGAGGGACAGGCAAGGGGCAGGAGGGACATTTTGGGGTGACGGATATGGTCGTGCTCCTGACTGTGGTGACGGTTTCGTGTGTACACAGATGTGTCAGAACTCAACGAAGTGCCCGTCTTAAATGTGTGCAGTTCACTATATGTCGCCATACCTTGATCAAGCTGTTAAAGGATCAGAATGATTTTTTTGTTTGTTTCTTTTTTAATTTTCTTAATGTCTATTTATTTTTGAGACAGAGTGTGAGCAAGAGAGGGGCAGAGAGAGAGGGAGACACAGAATCTGAAACAGGCTCCAGGCTCTGAGCTGTCAGCACAGAGCCCAACACAGGGCTCGAACCTATGAACCGCGAGATCATGACCTGAGCCGAGGTCAGATGTTCAACCAACTGAGCCACCCAGGTGCGCCAAGATCAGAATTTTTTAAATGGGAAAATCAACACGACCTGGAATCTACTTCTCACAGCCACACTGGGCCACCAGGGCCACCGTGGACATCACCTGTCCTCTGAGTTACCTCAGCGGCTTCTCCTCCCTGTTCTCCTTTGCTCACTGCTTCTGTCCCAACTTAGGGCCTGTGCTGTGGCTGCTCTCTCTGTCTGGAATGTTCTTTCCCAGGTATCAGTACACTTACTTGTCTCAGGCCTTCGCCCCATGCCTACTCAGTGAGGCCCACCTTAATCACCGCGCTTACACCTGTGAGCCATGGGGCGCCTGGGTGGCTCAGTCAGTTAGGCATCCGACTTTCATTTCGGCTCAGGTCATGATCTTGACGTTCGTGAGTTCAAGCCCTGCCTTGGGCTCTGTGCTGACAGCTCAGAGCCTGGAGCCTGCTTCAGATTCTGTGTCTCCCTCTCTCTCTGCCCCTCCCCACTCACATCTGTCCTCTCTCCAAAATAAATAAACATTGGGGCCCCTGGGTGGCTCAGTCGGTTAAGCATCCAACTTCAGCTCAGGTCATGATCTCACAGTTTGTGGGTTCAAGCCCCGCGTCAGGCTCTGTGCTGACAGCTCAGAGTCTGTTGTCTGCTTCGGATTCTGTGTCTCCCTCTGCCTCTGCCCCTCCCCTGCTCATGCTCTGTCTTTCAAAAAATGAATAAACATTAAATAAACAAATAAATAAACATTTTAAAAATGTAAAAAAAAATCTGTGAGCCATGCTTCTCTGTACTCTAGACACCCCCTTCTCTGCTCTCCCTTCCCTGCTCAACTCCCCCCCATATCACATGATATAAAATTAATTTACATTGGGTTTGGTTAGTTTCTTTCAACTAGAATTTGTATTTTTGTTATAATTCAGTGTTGCAGTCTGGAGGCCCCATAAATGTCTGTTAAAGGAATGTGGAAGGCAGGGCCCCTGGGTAGCTCAGTCAGTTAGGCGTCCAACTCCACCACCTCAGGTCATGAACTTGAGGTTCGTGATTTCGAGCCTTGCATCAGGCTCTCCAATGACAGACTTGGGATCCTCTCTTTCTGCCCCTTCCCCGCCCACTCGCTCTCTCTCAAAAATAAACATTAAGGGGCGGCTGGGTGGCTCAGATCATAATCTCACGGTTCGTAGGTTCGAGCCCCGCATCAGGCTCTGTGCTGACAGCTAGCTCAGAGCCTGGAGCCTGCTTCGGATTCTGTGTCTCCTCTCCCTGACCCTCCCCTGATCATGCTGTCTCTCTCTCTCTCTCTAAAATAAATTTAAAAAGTAAAAAAATGTTTTAATAAAAATAAATAAGCATTAAAAAAAAGAAAAAAGGAATGTTTCGTGCATACCGGGCACATTCTGAGTACTTTCCATAGATCACAATTGTCCCCAGAAGTGGTGCTGTCATTCTGTCCACTTTACAGATGGGGAAACTGAGACGTGGAGAGCTTTAAGCATGCCCAAGGGTATTCCAGACCCTGTGCTCTTAACCTGTATGCTCGGCCGTCTCCCCAGTGCTGGGGGCACCCGATGCGAGCTCCTACCACACCTGGCATCTGTAACCAGATTCCTCCTGCCAGGCCCCCATCCCAATGCCAGAGGTGGAACCACATCTTATTACAGCACCAGGAATAAGAACCCTCCCTAGTCTCTAGGTGTTCTCTCTGCCTTGGTCCAAACGGGACGTGAGGAAGAGAAGGGCATATAAAATACAAACGGCTTCATTCAAAAGGGGCAGAGGAGTTAAAGGAGGGAAGACAGGGGGAAAGGTGGGCAGGGTCCCAAAGGAGGGGCGGACTACACAGACCACACGCACTCTGTGTGCACTCCGATCCCACTGGCGGCACAGAGCAGCCTGACTGCCCTGATCCCCAGCGTCATCCGGGACGGAAATCGGCCACAGCTAAACCTCTTTGAGTTCCCGTCATCCCTCGCTTAGACATTCATTTATTCACTACCCACTACTCGGCATTGCCGCGTGGGGCCCATGCCAGGCACAGCAAGGACAGAGGCCTCGGGCCGCCTCCTTGGGAGCCAGGACCCCGCGAATTGCTCCCACCTTCTTCCCGCAAACGTGGAAGCAGGTCTCGGAGGCTCGGAGGCTGCCCCTTGGTTTGAGCCCGGCCTGGCGCCCGGTGTCGGCCACCAGGCTCTCCAGCTTCCTCTCACTTGCTGGGCTCCCAGAGCCGCGGTCCACTCTGGCCCTTGCCTCTCTCGGCACCTCCGCGGAGCTGGGGGCCTTCCTTTTCCTGGCTCATTCTCTCGGGTCAGGACTCTTGTCCCTGAATCTACCTCCCTGTAGCTAGGTGTCCCCCCACCACCGTGCCTGCGAGCCACCCGACTGCTGCCCACCTTGCCAGCCTCTCCCTTGTCACTGAGACTGCTCCCTTCCCCCGCCCCTGCCCTCTCCGGAGGTCCCCCCACCCCAGCCACAGTCCTGCTGTGAGGAGACCCATTGAGGAAGGGGCTGGGGAGGCCAGAGACGTGGCCCCCGCTGTGTGGGTGCTCCCACAGCTCCTTGCGGGCTCCCAGGTGCCCGGCCCTGTGTGCAGGACCTCAAGTCAGGAATTAGGGTCAAGTTCCACTCTTGAACTTGACCCTGGCCTGGTGACCTCAGGCACATCCCTTGCCCTCTTTGGACTCTTGCTTTTATTCACTGAGAAACGGAGCACTTATAACTAGTACAATCCAGTTCTTTCCAGGTGCGCCAGGCCGGCTCAGTCGGTAGAGCAGGCACCTTTTGATCTCAGGATTGTAAATTCAAACCCCATCTTGGGTGTAGAGATTACTTAAAAAGAAAATCTTTTTTTTTAATGTTTGTTTATTTTTGAGAGAGCGCAAGTAGGGGAAGGGCAGAGAGAGGGAGTCAGAGGATCTGAAGTGGGCTCCTCATGGACAGCAACAAGCCCCATGTGGGACTTGAACTCATGAACCTGGAGATCATGACCTGAGCTGAAGTTGGACACTCTACCGACTGAGCCACCCCCGTGCCCCAAAGCTAAAATCTTTTTTTAAGTCTGTTTGTTTATTTATTTGTTTGTTTGTTTGTTTTGAGAGAGGCAGAGACAGCACAAGCGGGGGAGGGTCAGAGGGAGAGGGAGACCTTGAACCCGAAGCAGGCTCCACATTGTCAGTGTGAAGTCCAATGTGGGGCTCAAACTCCCAAAACCGTGAGATCATGACCTAAGCCAAAACTAAGAGTCAGACATTTAACCAACTAGCTATCCAGACACCCCCCCCCAAAAGTAAAATGGGGCACTTGGCTGGCTGAGTCAGAAAAACATGCCACTCTTGGTCTCCGGGTCATAAGTTCAAGCCCCATGTTAGGTGTAGAGATTACTTAAATAAATAAAATTTTAAAATAATAAAATAAAATAAAATCTTTTTAAAAAATCCAGGTCCTTCCAGATTTTTGTGAGCCTGCAGCTTCCCAGGAGTTGGTGCGCCCCAGGAACTCTAACGGTGATCTCAAGTCAGCCCACGGCCCTCTCCCCCAAGCGGAGAGCTGAGCTGACATCCCCCGCCCGTTTAGGATGGGAGTAAGAGGGGGGCAGCTCCAAGGGGACAAGGACAGATCTGGCTCACTCTCCTCTGTATTAAAATGTGTTATGGGGCGCCTGGGTGGCTCATTCAGTTAAGCCTCAGACTTCAGCGCCGGTCATGATCTCACGGTTCGTGGGTTTGAGCCCCACATTGGGCTCTGTGCTGGCAGCTCAGAGCCTGGACCCTGCTTCAGAGTCTGTGTCTCCTTCTCTCTCTGACCCTCCCCTGCTCATTCTGTGTGTCTCTCTGTCTCAATAATAAATAAGCATTAAAAAAATTTTAATGTGCTATGACACCTGTCCTGGGCTCTCTAAATGGTTGTTGAATGAATGACCAGAGAAGTATGGCTGGAAGAAGATGGCCCTCACTATGGGAGAGAGAGCTGAGGTCTGCTTACCGCTCTTCACTCTGACCCTCTGGCCCTGGAAACAATCCCAAGATCCCTTGCCACCTCCACACGCCATCCCTGCCTTCTCTGACCACCTCACCACCCTCCCTGGACACCTGCCGTCCATTTGGATCACCCGTCTCCAGCTCACTGGAGGGAAGGAGAAACTTTTTTTAAAACCCAATCCTCTGTGGGCCAATACTTTTGTAAATGACAGTAAAAATGAATACTGGGGCGCCTGGGTGGCTCAGTCGATTGAGCATCTGACTTCAGCTCAGGTCATGATCTCATAGTTCATGAGTTCCAGCCCTGCCTTGGGCTCCCTGCTGTCAGCGCAGAGCCTGGATCCTCTGTCCCCCTTCTCTCTCTGCCCCTCCCCTGTGTGCTCGCTTTCTCTCAAACATAAAAATAAACATTTTAAAAAGTACGTTTAAAAAAACAAATTGGGGCGCCTGGGTGGCTCAGTCGGTTAAGCGTCCAGCTTTGGCTCAGGTCATGATCTCACGGTTCGTGGGTTCGGGCTCTGCGTCGGGCTCTGTGCTGACAGCTAGCTCAGAGCCTGGAGGCTGCTTCGAATTCTGTGTCTCCCTCTCTCTCTGACCCTCCCCTGCTCGTGCTGTCTCTCTCTGTCTCTCAAAAATAAATAAAAAACATTTTAAAAAAAGAATTAATAAAATTTCATCTCCCCCGCCTCCGGAAATCACAGCTATGTCCAATTGTTAAAGGAATTTCTAAGGTACCAGTCTGTAACCTCACTTGCAGGAGTGCTGCTCTGGATTTTCTCATTTCGGTGACAGTCACCCCTCCCATCCCGATTTGCCTGACAACCCCTCACCCTGCCACCTACACAGACCAGCGGGTCACCAACCTCTTTCCATCCTCACATCTCACTGGTAGGACCCTTCATCTCTGGCACCCCAACCAGAACCCCACTCTCCCATCTTTGATCTTGGCCCCACCCAACCCCATCCAGGGCGAGCCTGGCAATGTTCGGGAGCGTGCCCCGCAGCCCCTGAACCAAAATCCTTCATGCTTCCCTTTTAGGACCTGGGCTCCTGAACCTAACATTCCCTCCATAAGGCCGACTTGTAGACCCCGCAGCCCCATCTCTTCCTACATCCTCCCCGCAAGCCCGGCCCCCACACAAACCACTGCAGCCGCTGGTCTGCACACAGGCTCTGTGCCTCAGGACCGCCTCCTGCCGGAAATACTGAGGCCCCCGCTCCTCACCAGCCACCTCAGTCCTCCCCAAGTTCTCCGTCCCAGCTCCCCCCGACCCCCCGCCCTTCCTAGAAGACCCCTGGGCTTCCTGCCTCTATCCTCCAAGCTCCCAGCCACTGAGGAAGACGTGGATGCCCCAGTGGGCACTGGTATCAGGTCTGCATATGAGCGTGCTCCCCCCCAACACATGCTCTAAGGGACTGCTGGGGAGGCCTCCTCTTCCACTGCAGACGCGGGTGCCCACTCAGAGCCACCCTTCATTTTTCATGCAACTCCCTCTCCCTCAATCACCAACAACTCTACGAAGTGGGTAGTTATCAGCCTCTTTGTCGACCGTGGAGATTTGAAACATTAAGGGACTCGCCCAAGACCCCACACCCAGCGAGTGCCAGAATCAGGATTCCAACTCAGTTCTGTTGGCCTCTAGAGTTAAATATCTACACTATAGGGACTTCCGGCTGGCTCAGTCAGTAGAGCGTACAACTCTTCATCTTGGGGCTGTGAGTTTGAGCCCCACTTTGGGTATGGAGCCTACTACTACTGATAATAATATCTACACTGTGTATTTGTTTGCTGATGGCAAACAGACACCAAGCAAACACAGTCAGGGCCTGATAGGACAAGGTTAAAGTTAGAACAAGAGCATTAAAAATGATGAGAATGTGGAGTTTATCAAGCGAAACATTATAATGATATTTTTAATGTTTATTTATTTTTGACAGAGGGGTGGGGGGAATGAGCAGAGGGGCAGAGAAAGAGAGGCACACAGGATCCGAAGCAGGCTCTGTGCTCACAGCAGCAAGCCCAGTGCAGGGCTCAGACTCACGAACCATAGGATCATGACCTGAGCCCATGTCAGACATTCAACTGACTGAGCCACCCAGGTGCCATTATGAGAATATTTTAAAAATAAATATCTATGCACCAAACAACAGCATCAATATCCATAAAGCAGAAGCCATAAGAGATTCCAGGAGAACTGAAGCACTTTGCTTCAGAGAGGAGGTCTGGACTCTGTCTCTCAGTTCCTGGTAGATCAAATGAGCAAAAGTGAGAATCTAGAACAGTTGGCTGACCGTGGAGTTGAGGAAGCCCAACACTCAGACGCACATGGACTCGGGCGCACCCCAAACATCTACCCTGCTCTCCACCTAAAGACGGGCTCATCCACCACCTCGCTGCTCGGACCACACACATTCCGACGCACATGCTCAGGGAGAAAAGTTTGGAAGCATTTTCACTAAACTGTTACCACTCTCTGGCCAATGGGATTAGGAGTTTTACTTCCTTGATTTTGTTTCCCTGTACTTTCTAATTTGTCTGCCATGAATGTATATCCTTTATATGTTTTCCAACAGTTGTTTTTAAGTGCAGGGCATAGAGGATTCTGGTTAGTGGAAGGTTCGGGGGACGCAGACTTCAGTTCAGTGAACTGCTCTGGTCCATGTCGGTGAGGGACATGATGAAAGTTCTTCTGGAAAAGACATCACAGGACATCCGGGGCCCACAGTGAGCACCAGGGAACTGTGCCGTGTGAGCATTCCCACCGCCCTCCCGTCTTTCCCTCCAGCCACTGCGGACTGGCTCTCAAATCTCTCCTCCTCTGACCTTGCCCTCTGCCCTCTGACCTTGTCCCAGGCCACGTCCCACTGTCTTTCACCAGGATTAATATCCCAGCCTCCTAACTGGCCTCCCTGTGTCCGGTCTCTTCCAGCACCTCCCTCCTCCTAGCCCGGCATGCATCTCCCATAATGCTTTGAGAATGAACTTTAAAAAATAAATGTCTGACCATGCTGCCTGCCACATCTCCTCCTTCCTAAAGCTTCTCCGTGACTCCTCGGGATAAAGCTCTTCCCAAACTTTCTAGTGTCACTCTGGCCCCTGCCCTGTTCTCCATACCCTAAGTCCAAAATATATTGCATTGGGGCGCCTGGGTGGCTCAGTTGGTTAAGCGTCTGACTTCAGCTCAGGTCATGATCTCACAGTATGTGAGATCGAGCCCCACGTCAGGCTGTGCTGACAGCTCAGAGCCTGGAGCCTGCTTCGAATTCTGTGTCTCCCTCTCTCTCTCTGCCCCGCCCCCCATTCATGCTCTGTGTCTCTCTCTATCAATAATAAACATAAAAAATTTAAAAAAATATATATATTGCATTCATTCCAAACATCCTACACTTCTCCCAAATTCTCCATATGCTTTCCTCTCCCTGAACCTTTGTTTATATATTTCCTTTTTCTTCAATTACTGTCAGGCCACTTTTTCCTCTGTTCAGACCCTTCTCTCTGTTTAAGTTTTGACCCAAATATCCCCTCCACTGGGAAGCCCTCCTTGATTGCCCCAGCACAGATCCCTTTATGGCATCCTCAGCCCCTAGTGCACAGGATCATTTCCTAAGACCCTTGTAGCTCCCAGACTGACCCCACATCATATCAAGCATATTAAAAAGTACCCCCAAGGGGTATCTGGGTGGCTCCGTTAGTTGAGCATCCAACTTTGGCTCAAGTCATGATCTTGCAGTTCGTGAGTTTGAGCCCCGTGTCGGACTCTGTGCTAACAGCTCAGAGCCTGGAGCCTGCTTCGGATTCTGTCTCTCCCTCCCTCTCTGCTCCTCCCCTGCTCACACTCTGTCTCTCTCTCAAAAATAAATAAACATTTAACTTTTTAAAAAAAATACCCATATCACATAGTAAAAAATAATTGGGTTTAAATACATTTTAAGAGATTGTTGTGATTTTTTATTTGAAATTTTGCTTAATTTCTATTGTGCTGTTTTCTTTCTTTTTTTGAAGTGGGTACTGTGGGCTTTGGTTCTCAAACATTTTTGTGGGGTGATGAAAAGCCTCCAGGCCTTGAGCCCTGAGCTCCCCCTGCCAAAGGTTAGGAAGAATGCACCCAGAGCTGACCACTGTTGGAGTAAATGGGATGTTTGTCGACCCATCTTCTCTGATGGAACACGGGACCTTGGGAACCAGTGCCTGACTCCTCTCTGGGCCCCTGGAGGCCAGCAGCCAGCTGGCACAGGGCAGCGCTCAGGCACTGTCCATATGATGACTAAATTCATGAATTACCCTAAAAATCATTCCTTATGAATCTAATATAACACAACTCATATTTATTTCTGTATCTGTCAGTTGTGTCCCTATGAAATATTTCTAAAATTTGCGTCCATTCTCTCCAAAGATCTCTGTTCACATCACACTGCTTTTTTTTATGTTTATTTATTTTTTGAGAAAGAGAGCAAGCATGAGCAGGGGAGGGGCAGAGATCAAGGGAGACAGAATCTGAAGCAGGCTCCTGGCTCTGAGCTGTCAGCACAGAGCCCGACGCCGGGCTCAAACTCATGGACCGTGAGATCATGACCTGAGCCGAAGTCGGCTGTTTAACCATCTGAGCCACTCAGGCGCCCCCTCGTCATGCTGTTTAAGTGTCCAATGTGTTTACACAGTCAAGAGCCTACGATGACAGGTCACCTCTCCTGGCCTCATGACGACTCGTGAGACACATCCTACCATCGCTGTTTAACAGATAATAACACTGAGGCTCAGAGCAGGGAACTAGCTTGCAAGGAAGAGGTTGCCAGAGTGAGGAAATGAACCATAGACTGTGAGGTTCCCCGTGCTCCTGCCTCCCTCAACACCCCTCCCCTGCCTCTCGCGCCCGCAGATCCCACTACCTGCCAGCGCTCCTCGCCTGCTCCCCACCCACCCCTCTGCTTCCAGACAAGATGCAGAAACACCCCGCCCCCCAAATGCGTCATCTTGCCAGCAGCGGGGCTGTCCGGTGGCTCCGTTCCATCCCACCAGCCCTTCCTGAGCACCAACCACGTGCCAAGCCCTGTGCAGAGAACCGGAGCTAAAATAAAGAATGCCAAGTTCACCTGGCTCTGCGCTCCTGAAGGGCAGAGACTGCGCCCAGAGCAGAGAGAGCCTGGGGCCCTCGCTAGCCCCACCCTCTGCTTTGAGGATGTTGGAGGATGTCACTTTCAAACATGTGCCACCTCTCAAGCCAGGCAGGGAACCCCTGGACCGCCCCACCTCGCACCCATGTTGAGTCTGTTCCCCTGGGTGGGGCCACCCCCAACCCCTACGTGGCAGCTGCCGAAGGGCACAGAGACAGGCGTGGCCCACCTGCCCTCCTCTTCCCGGAGGCCAGAGGGGTCCCAAATGGACCCTCCTGAAAACTTCCCAAACAGAGAGCACTTTTCTGTTGGCAGGAGGCTCCACCTCCTTTGCTTCCGGCGATCCTGTCTGTCCCCATCCCAGGCATGGGTGACGAATCACTCAGGTCCACTTGGGTCCTGGAGGCTGAGTTCAGACCAGGACCCAGGAGTCCCTCAGTATCTCAGAAAGCCCCCCCTCTTTCCAAAAACCCCAGCTCCCCGAATGCGCTTTCAGGGAGTGGAGCTGGACGACCTCGAAGACCCCTGCAGGCTTCGACACGCCCAGAGCCTCCTGGTGAGGAAGGCTGGCCACGTTACAGAGGAGGCAGCGAAGGCCCAGATCTTTCCAGGGCCCCGGCTGCACACTGCTGGTCCCCAGCGGCTGCACACTGTCCTGGCACTGCTCTGTTGGGGACAAAGGCACCACAGTCCACCAGGAACGGTGGGTGCGTCCCCAGGTGTGGAAGCGATACCGGCACACGGGTGGGGAGGGGAGGCTGGGAAGCTCACCCCCCCTGACACCAGCAATGGGGTTCCTAAACCCACCCAAGGGGGCACGGGCTGCCAGGCACAGACTCGGACAGCGAGACCGCACACTCAGCGTGCCTTCCGGCCCGAGGTCAACGGGAGCACCCACACATCCAGGAGTAACGATCAACCGACACACACAGCAACACGCTCCGAGGTTTGGGATCGTGTCAGGCACTTTATGCCTGTGGCCTCACAGCAAATCTGCCAGGTGAATGCTTACGGACCCCATTTTACAGAAGGGAACCCCTAGGTCACTCAGGCAGGAGGTGGGGGGCCCGGTTCTGAGCACCCCAAAGCCCTCATCCTTTGACCCACCCAGCGGCCCAAGGTCTGTCTGCTCCACACAGTGAAAGCACGTTTCAGCCTCAGGAAGGGCCTCGGGGGGCCAGAGTGAGGGCACGGGGCTGAAGGGCAGAGGACTCAGAGGGACACAGGGGCCTGCCGGGGCCTCCGCCATCACGTGTGACTGAGAGCTTTACCAAGGCCCTTCCTTAGGCCATGACATTCAGGAGGTCTCCAGAGGCAGCAGACCTAACCCACCGGCCACGGCTGAAGCTGACATGCTTGGGGGCTGGGCCCCTGTGGTGGCCGATGTGCCCTGGGGCCTCCCACGTGCAGGCAGCTGAAGGTGCCTGTGGGCCCCTGGCATGAATGTGTCTGAGCTGGACCTGGAGCCAAGCCTCGGACCCAATGACGGAGGGTACAGTTCGGGATCCTAAGCCGGCTGTCCACAGTGCCAGCCTCGGGGCTGTTCTACAGGGAACAGTAAGGACCCCGAGGCAAAGATGGGGACAGGCTCGGGGCACCCCGGAGAGCAGGCCTGTCACCCGCCCTGACAGGCCTAAAGCCTGGGCTGGGCTCCAGGCCTCAGGAGAGACAGTCACATGGGGGTGGAGGGTGTAGTCATCCTGGGAAAGAGGGAAGACAGAAGGAGGAGACCCTGGGTGACGGAATGACAGGAGGGGTCCCCATCCCAAGTGGGAATAGAGCTACGTCTGTGATGAAAAGCAGAGCTCTGATCTCAGGGCCGTGGGCCCACCCTGCCAGGGAGGACTCCTGTTACCAGCCGGACCCTGATGCCCTTCCTTTGACATCTCTGCCTCAGGCCTCTCCCGGCACCACCCCCACCAGCAACTCTCTCTCCCTCTCTCTCTCTCTCTCTCTCTCTCTTGCATTCCTCTGGGAGCTGATCAGGGCTTGAATGACACCCAGATGACTCTTTGCTATTAATTCCCACACACAGAATGGGCTCCTTGTTCTCCTCTCCTGGAGGAATAGCCGTGGCCAAAGCCATCCCCAGAGTTCCTGACTTAACCCTTCTCCTGGCTGCTCCTCCGATGTCCCCACACCCAGGGCCGAGGGGCCGCCAGGAGGTGGGATGCAGAGAGGGAGTCTGGGAAAACCAGGGGCTCCGCAAGTCCAGAGCTCCTGGAATGAAATCCCAGGACGGAACGCAGGACAGGCCAACCTCCCCGGGGATCCTGACCCTAACTCCTTGCCTGCGGCCGTCAGCCAGGCCCTGGTGGCCAGAAGGCCTCGCCAGCAAGTGTGGGAGGCCCGGTGCCCTCGGCCTCGCCAGGGCCGGCCTGATGTCTCTGGACCCCAGGGAGGCCCCTTCACGGGGCAGCTGGCAGACTCCGGCCCTCGGCCCGCCCTTGGCCCTGAGCGGGTTAACAGGACTGGAGGCAGGATGCCACCTGTCCAGGCAGGTCACTGACGAGAGACAAGAAGTGCGTGGCCTTCTGAGCCTCTTGAGTCCGGGGACGGAGGAGGAACTGGTCTGTTGAGTCACAGCGCACCTTGCCTCCCCTGCCCCCACCCGCCAGCGTCGACAATGGGAGTGAGAAGAGCCTCAGAGGTGATCAAGGCCGGCCCCTCCCTGCTCAGATGGGGAAACTGAGGCCCAGAGAGGGGGACAGCGTGGCCTCCGTCCCTCTGCGAGGTAGTGGCACAGCCCGGGACTCAGGTCCCTAGCTTCTAAATCAAGACATTTTCTCCTCTATGCCCTCCGTTCCCACTTGCCACTCTCTCGCCGCCACTGACCCAATTCTGCAAGCCTGCCGTGTGCCCTTGAGCCCATCGCCTTGGCTCTCTGGGGGGTGGAAAGCTCGTGTGTGAAGGGGACATAAGCACCTGCGCTGCGGTCAAGTCAGCGAGGACCGCCACACAAGGACTTGAACCCATCCTCCCACCTTTGCCTCTTCCCATCCCCCCAGATGGCGTCATGGGAGCGTGGGGGTAAGACCCCAGAGGCAGTAGCAGTTAAGCTGGGAATAGGAAGAGGACAGTGGGGTGCTGGGCACAGGCCCCAGGGGGCAGCAGGGTAGCCCGTGCATGGAAGTGGCCAGGGCAAGGCGGCCTGGCGAGCAGCAAGCGGAAATGTGGACTGGAGCCAGGCTGGGAAGATCTGGAAGGTCAGGGCAGGCGGCACTGGGCCCTCGGCCCCCTGCAACTGTGTTCACAAATCTCAGTTTCTCTAAGTTGTCCCCTCTGCTGCCTGCCTGGATTTCCTGGGATCTTCCACCCCCTGGCAGCCTCCCCAGATTTCCAGGGCAGGTGAAGGATGGCCAGGGGCACGGGAAGGGGGGTGGGGGCGCAGAGACTGAGAAATTTGTGGAGAGAGAGCCCGAGAGAGATGGAGGTCTTGAGAGCAGGGCCGGGCTGGAGAGAGAAGGAGAGTGAGGACAGAGTCGCCCGCCGGGGACAGAGAGGGCCGAAAAGGGAAGGACATGCTGAGAGCAATGAGCAGTGGGGTCAAAACTACGAAGCCACCCAGAGACAGGAGGCTGCAGACAGAAAAGAGGAGGAAGAGGAAGCCATGGAGAGAGAGAGAAGGGAATCTGGGCAGAGAATAAGACAAGAGGCAGAGACAGGCGTGGAAAAAAGTGAGTGAAGGTCTGGAGAAAGACGAAGTGGAGGAGGAAGGAGGAAGAAGGAGCCCTCCCAGGCTCCCCAGAATCTCTGCAGGTCCCTGCAGCTCCCACCCAGCCCCCACTCCCTGCAAACACTGCACTCCGGCGCCCGGAGAAATGGTCTGCCCGAGTAGTGGGCATGTGAGGCTGGGGACAGGGCCCTCGGACACCCTCTACTCCCATAGTGTCCCCACCAGCTGCCCCAGAGTCACAGTGGAGCTCTTTAAAAAGAGATTCCGAGGGTGTCTGGGAGGCTCAGTTGGTTTAGCACCTGACTCTCTCAGTTTCAGCTCAGGTCATGATCTCACGGTTTCATGAGTTCAAGCCCCACGTCGGGCTCTGCATGGGTCACTCAAAGCCTGCTTGGGATTCTCCTTCTCCCTCCCCGCCCCCCCCCCCGATTTGTGCTATCTCTGCCTCTCTCAAAATAAATAAATAAACTTAAAATAAAAACAGATTCCCACCTAAACCTATGACTCGGAATGGGGCCAGGGACTCAGGGTTTACAACAAGCTCCCGGACCCTGTGGGCCATGCTGACAGAGGAGGGGGATGCCGATGGTCACACAGCCACGCCTCACAGCGAGGCTCCCCCCACCCCCAGGTCCTAGGCTGCAAAGTGGGTCCCAGGTGCCAGGCACGTGGGAAGGCCTTAAAGGGACAGTGCCCCCTTCCTTCCCCTCTGTCTCTCTAGCCCCAAGGCCAGGGCCCAGCTTTTCCGGGGCTGCCAGGTCAGTCGCCATCCTGAGGCCCAGAAATCAAACAGGGGGAGCGGAAGACATTGGGCCAAAAGAGGATTTCTGTCCCCCATTTCCCCGCCCCCGTCCCCCTAGTGCCAAGGCCTGGGGCTGTGAGCTCCAGCCAGAGATGGGGGCGGAGGGTGGGGCAGGAGGGAGGAGGGAAAGACCCGGGTGCTTCCTGTCCCCCCCCTCTTTCCCTTGGCCTCCTAGGACTCAGGGCTGGGTCCCCTGGGGCGATGGTGTCTGAAGCTGACAGATCTGCCCTGTCCTTCCGGCCCGCTGGGGGAAGGGGCGGCGCGGCCCGAGGAGCTGGCTGAGGTCCCCCTTCCCTAGGTCCTTGGGGGCTTGGCGTCTCACTGCACCCAGCCTGTCCCTCCAGGGGCCCCCCATTGCAGGAGAAGGAAGAACACCGGGCACGGGAGGACCAAGCCACCTGCCTCACCTGCCTCGCCTTCCCGTGAGAGACCTTGGACCAGTCTCCTCCCTCGAACCCGCAGACCCAGCCTCCTTCCTTGCTCTCTTCGCCCCTCCAGGCCTCTCACCCCTTCCTCTTCCGCCCTTTTCCCTTCATTCGTTCACTCACCCATTCATTCGGTGGGCACCTCAGGCTTGCGGCACTCAGCCGATCGCCAAGGACGGACGTGACATTTTTTGTGGGAAGACAAGGAATAACTAGTCTCACAATAAATATAAAATCATAAATTGCAGTGAGTGCTGTCAAGGAAAAGGCCAGACTGCCGTCGAGGGGAATAACAGACACTGAAGAATCAGGAGGTGTCTCTAGAGGCGGCCTTTAGGCTGAACCCCCAGAGGTGCCCACCAGGTGACAGCTCAAGTTCAGCGGAGGGAGGGCGTTAGTGGAGGCGGCTCAGTAACCACTCTGGCTACAGTTTCGGGATGAGAGTGGGGCCCGGACATGGGGTCTTTTCCTATAGACCATCGAACCCCCTGCTGATAAATCGGAAAGAGCCCCCAGAGATCTGAGGCCAGCTCTCTCATTGTGCAGATGAAGGGAGGAGCAAAGCCCAGGGAGGGCGGCTGATTGCCCCAAGGCCACACAGCCAGAGTCTGGAGCCTCAGCAGAGCTGGGAGCAGCTCCTCCCCACTGCACCTGTCAAAGCAGAGTTTTCCACTCGGGTTCTAGCCCCAGACGGGAGACGTTCAGACTCTCTGGCTTCTCAACCTGCCACCTGGTAGGGAGGCAAGACAGACAAAATCCCCATGCCTGGCAGCCTCACGGATATGTCACACTTTCTGCTGAACCGGAGCACCTGGGCGTGCGAGCCCACACCCCCAGGGTTGTGCCCGAGTCCCTCGCTCTTATCGTGGAAAGTACGTCTCCTCCCCCAAGAAAGGGAAGAGGTTTTCCCGAGTGTGTTAGAGCCAAGACGTTATCACACCCAATATATTGGCTATCCAACCCGGAGAGCGCTGGGCACTAACCCGCCAACGAACTGAGAAGGCAATGACCATGGGTACGTTTTGTCTCAGGCACCGTGCAAGGTGCTTCCTATTTCTCATTGGTTTTTTGTTTTGTTTTGTTTTTTATCTTTGCGACATTCCCAGGAGGCGAGAATCGGTATCCTCATCCTACAGATGAAGACACTGGTTATGGAGATGCGTATGCGGCCCAGTCCCATGGCAGATTAGTGGGGCACGGCTGGATTTGAACCCTGGCGTCTCTGGCTTCAGATCGCAGGTTCATCACTCAGCTCCCTTGTCATTGTTATAAAGGGACATCCTCGGGGAGCATGGGTGGCTCTGTGGGCTGAGCATCTGACTTCAGTTCAGGTCATGATCTCACGGCCCACGAGTTCAAGCCCTGTGTCGGGCTCTGGGTTGACAGGTCAGAGCCTAGAGCCTGCTTCGGATTCTGTGTCTCCCTCATTCTCTGCCCCTCCTCTGCTCGCACTGTCTCTCTTGAAAATAAATAAAAAACTAAATAAAGTGACATCCTCAAAGGGTAAGGTAACTTTCCTGCGGAGAGGCCCCATTGGACTCGTACAAACACTGACATCCCACTAAATTCCTCTGTTTTTTTTTTTAATTTTTTTAATGTTTTATTTATTTACAGAGACAGAGCATGAGAAGGGGAGGGGCAGAGAGAGAGGGGGGCAGAGAGAGAGGGAGACACAGAACCGGAAGCAGGCTCCAGGCTCTGAGCTAGCTGTCAGCACAGAGCCTGACGCGGGGCTCGAACCCACGAACGTGAGATCTGACCTGAGCCGAAGTCGGAGGCTTAACCGACTGAGCCACCCAGGTGCCCCTAAATTGCTCTGTTTTCATTTCAGGGGACAGAGGGGAACTTTGCAAGAGCAGAGACGCATTCACAACACCAAGCTCAAATGGGTGACCATGCCTTCCTTCACGCCCAGCCCAGTCCCCCGTCCATTGGTATCCATAGTCCAGGCCCTGGTAACACCCTGGATGACAGAGCGAAATGACAGGCTCGCTGGCGCGGGCAGACAGTCACCTCCTAACCTGGGCGATCTGGACAACCCCTCGCCCCAGGCTGCCCAGGTGATGAAAGCTCATAGACCCTCGTTAGCCACACGCAGCCCACCCTGCTCTGACAGCAGCAGCCCCCCTCCAGGTCAAGAGCAGGGTCCCCGCTGAAAAAAGGCACGCTTGGCCCTCCCCCCCCCTGCCCTTCTTCCCTCCCCCTTCCTCGGTCCCGTCATCCTCACGCACATCTGTGCCATGTCGCCCTAACAACCGCATGGGCACATCCGGATGAGTGACCCAACTCCCTGCTCACCAACAAGCTCCCCGACGACACGCTGAGCACGCACCCCTCTCCATTACCCCACAGGCAGCAGAGCCTTGCCTAGGGGTGGGTCGTCGGGAGACCCGGGGCCAAAAGCCATGGCAGAGAGGTCGTGTTCCAAGACTAAACAGCCATGTGACCTCAACCAATCACAGTCAGTCACTTCCCTTCTTGCTCTCATTCAGCGGGATGGTGGTCCTTCCCGTGTCCTGCCAGCCTCTAGTTACGAGGGGCTGGTGGGAGAATGTCCAGTAACAGCAACAGCACTGGGATGGGAAAAGAAGCAATGACTCCTGTCAAGGCCAAGGTCAAAACCAAAAGCCACTCTCCGAAGGCAGATTCCCCATATGCCGATAATGATAGCTGCCATTTGCTGAGCCCCGTAAGGTGCCAGGCACTGTCCTAAATGCTTACGTACTCCATCGAGTTCAGTCTTCCCCACGCCGCTGAGACCCGGAGATGTTAAGTCGTTTGCCAAAGACACGCAGCTAATAAGTGGGAGTGCTGGGATTCGAACCTGGAGCGTCGGACTCAAGAACACCGCATGTTGCTGCCTGTGTACGTTCTTCTACCCAGAGTCATTCGTTCGTTTGTGTCCCTGTGCACCTTCCACGCGCCAGGCATCATGCCGGAAGGCAAGAGAGACCCAGCTCGCAGGTCCACACCCCTGCAGGACGATGTCCTGCTGCAAAGGCGAAGGAGGCCTAGGCCAGGCCAACAGGCGAGGCTTGGCCTGCTGGGGCCTGGGTCGCGGAGTGGAGGTGGGGACAGTGCACACGGCTGAGGGTGGCATGGGGATAAGTATTTTAAACAAAGATCCATTTCTGGAGTGCCTGGGGGGGGTCAGTCGGTTAGGCGACTGACTTCAGCTCAGGTCACGATCTCATGGTTCATGAGTTCGAGTCCCGCGTCGGGCTCTGTCCTGACAACTCAGAGCCTGGAGCCTGCTTCAGATTCTGTGCCTCCCTTTCTCTCTCTACCCTTCCTCCATGCACACTCTGTCTCTCTCAAAAATAAAATAAATATTAAAAAATATATACTTAAGGGTGCCTGGTGGCTCAGTCAGTTGAGCGTCAGATTTCGGCTCAGGTCATGATCTCACGGTTCATGAGTTCAAGCCCCGCATCGGGCTCTGTGCTGACAGCTCAGAGGCTGGAGCCTGCTTTGGATTTTGTGTCTCTTTCTCTCTCTGCCCCTTCTCTGCTCAGCTCACACCCAGTCTCTCTCTCAAGAATAAATAAAGATTAATATATATACACACACACATACATATATATTTAAACAAAGATCCATTTCTAAGCTGCAGAACTTAGAGCTTTTGATCTCCTAACAGGCCCCACGTCTCTAAAAAGAAGGGGAAACTAGTGTCTCCGTAATTTATTTGCTCACAAAGCTGTCTTTTCAAGAAATGCCGATCCTTGTCTGAGGAGCACCAAGTCTTGGAAACATTGGGTCATGTGTTGGCCTCTTGTCTTGAAATATAATTCATGGGCTACCAATTCTGGAAATACCCTCAGAGATAACCTAGTTTGCCCCTCATTTTATGGATGGGGAAACTGAGGCCAGGAAAGGGCAGAGGCGGCCGAGGCAGCCACGGCCTCCACCGCCCAGCTGGGACTTGAGCCCAGCCCTTGCGGTCCTTGTCGCCCGCACAGCCGCGGACGCCTTTGGGCTGTGTCAAGGAGCTAGGTTTCCTTGTAGGCCTCTCCTAACTCTGAGCTCTTGGTGCCCCATCTGGAGAGTACCTTCCTGAAAATTCGCCTTGGCCTGAGAGACTCAGGGCAGACACCAGGAAGGGCTTTCTAGCAGCTGGGGCTGGAGGACAGAACACGCAGTCTCCTTCCTGGAAGGCTTCTGAGAAGAGGGCAGGAGCCAGTCCACCCGCTCCGGCCTCGCCTATCTCTTCCTCCTTGGAAAGCTGACAGCAACTCAACTCAAGAAAGACTCCCTGAGGTCATGCTGGGCCCTGGGGAGGCCCACACCAACAGCAAGGCAGGGCCCTGCCCTCAGGGGGCTCCGAGTAGGAAGTGGAGACTGGAGGGGAGGTACGGGGCCACCTCCTCCTGCACAGGGAAGTAACACAGGAAAAGAATTCCGGCTAAGGAGGTGCTCAGGAACGCCTCCCTGAAGAAAGGGCTGCGAGAAGTGACGGGGAGTGCAGAGAAAGTGCAGAGAAAGTGCGGAGGCCTATGGGGGTTGGAGGAGGAGGAGGAAGAGGAAGAGAGTGGGTGGAGGAGGGGAAGGGGGAGGCCACAACCGGTCTGCAGCTGCACTGGGGTCTAGGGGCAGGAGGGCGGAGTGGTCAGAGGCCCAGGAGGTAAACTGCAGGTGCCAATACATTCCCCCCATCACTAGCTGGGTGAGGTCGGGCTTGTCCCTTGAATGTCCTGTGCCTCAGTTTCCTTCCCAGAAGGAGACTGAAAGCACCTACTCCCTGGGTTGCTGAGAGAACAGGGGTGCTCGGAGCTGGGCTGGCCCCGGGGAGGCCCTGGCAGTGTGGCCCTTTGCTGTCGAGGGAACACAGGCTGGGGGCGGCCCACCCCCGTGGAGCTTATGACGCACCACCCCGGTCTGATGCATGCTGGGATCCAAAGGGCAGATGATAAGCTCCTAAATGCAGGTGATCCACAGCGGCAGCACAGTGAACACCTGTGCCCTTGAACCTGAGCATGGTTCCCGCCTCCCGGCATGTAAATCACTACAGCACCCCAAAGCCAACGCCGAGCCAGGCACATGTGTGCACGTACGTGTTGTTACTTAATTCTCCCATCTCTCTCCAATATCAGCATTTTACACGTGCAGAAACCAAGTCCTGAGAAGGTGACAGCATAAATGGCCCAAGGTCACGTGGATGCTAACGGCGGGATGTCAGGCCCTGGACTCCAAGTCCAGTGCTCCTTCTACGGCGCTCCAAACCAAGAATGCAGCCTGCCCTGAGGCGGTGGGAGCAGAGCTCCCATCCTCCTTCTACACTTACCCCAGACAGAATAAGCTTCTGTCCTGACCCTTGACCTGTGCGCTCTGAGCCCTCCTTCTCCCCAGTGCGTGCCCCGCCCCCGCCCATCTCCCCACTCCCCACCCAGCTCAGCAGGACTGCACTTCTGGCCTCCAGCTCTGGTGCCAGAGACCCAGTGAAAAACATCAAGGCTCAGGGGGCTCACAAAGTAAACAGGTCTGGACCCCCACCCCTGATTCGGAATTAGGGGGTCTGTGGGGGGGATCCAGGCTTTGGTATTTCTTTTTTAATTTCACACATGATTCTAAGGTTCAGCATGAATTGGAACCAATTCTCCAGACGACTGCCTAGGAGCTGGTCAGAAATGCAGAATTTCAGGTCCCATCGCGGAACGGAAGAAAGGGAGCCAGGCTTCCAAACACCTTTATGTTGAAAAGTACAACCCTAGGCCACTCCCTTCTGCACAAACCAGGGATAAAAGGGCTCCCCAAGGGCCCTGGAGGTGGATAGCGCCCATTTGAAGTGTCAGGGACAGGGCCACAGGCCTAAAGGAGGGAGGGAGTGACAGCCTAGACCAAGCAGGTGCCTAAACGTGGTAAAGTGCTTTCCCAGTGTCTCTTCATCTGGCCGTCAGTTAGGAAGAGCCTCCTGCCCACCTGGGGAAACTGAGGCTGAAGCAGAGCCTTGACTTGATGGGCACCACCCCTGTCACCCCTGCACAGCCCCTGCCCCACCCACCGAAGAGCCTATGTCCCCAATCCCGGCTCCGTGTGTCCTGGGAGGCAGGCAGGGAGGTACTGGGGGTCACTGACCAGGTGACAGATGAGGGACCGGTGCCCAGGGCAGGGAACCAAGAGCAGAGCCTTCCAGAACGCAGGCCCAGCGCCCTAGGAAGACCACTTGGGAGCTAAGGGGTTAAAGGTCACTGCTGATGGAAGCAGCCTGGGGCGAGGTCCTCAGTGGGCTTTACTCCTGGCTTCGAGGGGCCATTGCTCATCTCGCAGGGCCATGGGAGCAGCAGAGCTGGGACCAGCAGCAACAGAACCCAGGTGGGGTCCCAGGAAGAGCCTGTGGGTCCTGAGAGGCCTCCCCACCCAGGGAAGGAAGCCTGGACCTCCACCATTACACCCCCCAGGCCGGTCTCCTCTCTGCTGGGGAGAGAGGGGACAGGCCACAGAGCCCACCGCCACGGCAGCAGCTCATAGAGGACGGGCAGGCTGGATGGGGGCGTGGCTGCTCCGCCAAGGGCCGAGGCCTGGGTGCCTTCATGCAGGTTCCTCCCCCCTCTCCAAAAATCCTATCCTGGGAGACAGGCAGGGAGATACTGGGGGTCACTGCCTCCAGGCATGGCTAGGGGGGCTTTGATCTCTCTGCTGGGAAAGCTGGGCCCCCAGGGCCTGGGATGGGATGAAGGGGTCACAGTTGCCAGCACAGCGTGGTGGTCACAGCAGGGGGTCCCCCCCATGCCCACAGCTCTGGGCACCTGCTTCCCTGCACCCTTGTAGGTCCCCCTGCCTCATCCAGCACCCCTCAGCAGAAAGCCCGAGCACAGCACTGAGGAAACAGGCAGTGGGGGGGGGGGGAGAAAGAGAGAGACAGAGGGAGGGGAAGAAAGGGGGCCCCCCCCTCTGTCCAGTGTGGCTCCTCTACAGACCGAGAGGGCCCACTGCTACCCCCACCCCCATCCTGGCACAAATGGACCAAGGAGAGCGAGGGAGGAGGCAGGGAGCCGGATAGGGGCGCTGTGGGACCCCACACCCGGCTTCGTACCCTGGGCCCTCTCCCTCCACAGCCTCCCCCTCCCGCCCCAGGGGGGTCTCAGGCCAAATGGCAGACACCACAGGAAGCAGGGAAGTCCTTCCCTCTTAGAGGAGGAACCAAGGATGGAAGGATGAGTGGGGACCCACCGGGATCGAGAGATGCCGGGCAGGCGGGCAGCGGGCAGGCAGCAGCGAGAGTCGGAGACCGCTGTGGGCAGCTGGACGCGACCGGCTGGATGCGCGTCCCTCCGTCCCTCTGTCCATCCAGGGCGGCTCCTCTCTGGGCGGTTCTGAGGCCGGGCGGGCGCTGTTAAAAAGCTTTTTATGTGTGTGTGTGTTAATCACATGATTGCCGTTCACCTGTATTTCGAACAAAGACAGCTCACTGTTTCAAGGCCCCGAACAAGAGTCTGGGCACAGGGAAGAGAAGGGAGGCGGGGGGAGGAGGGTTGGCAGCGCCGGGGGTGGCGTCGAGGAAAACTGGGGGGAGATTGTCCAAGGCCGGCAAGCGAGAGAAAGAGAAAACCCTTATCAAACTCCTAATTCACTGGGCTCCGAGGCCCCAGACACACTGGCCCGATTGTCTGACTGGCTGTGTGTGCGAGCATGTGTGTGTGTGTGTGTATGTGTGTGTGTGTTCCAATGTCCGCTCCCCCCACCCCCAACATGCCTTTGCCTCGTGTGACTACCTCATTGTGTCCCATTATCCACCCCCCCACCCCCTTGGCCTTTCCCAAGCATGAGGCCTTGCCTAGACCCCCTTTGCAGCCCTACTCTAGACAAGACTCCCTTGGGGTGGGCCTAGGGCCTGGCCCAGCCCCGGACCTCAGACCTGCATGTGGCCGCCAGCATGGCCCGGGCTCCCCCTGCCCCTCCACGGATACCCGCACCCCTGCCTCGACACCTACCTTTGAGGAGAGAGAGGGGCTATGACCTCTGGGGGAGAGACCTAGGAAAGAGGAGAGGAAAAGGAGCCTTGGGTGATGGACTGGAAAGTAAAAGGAGAAAGGTCACCTCTCTAGGGAGGTAGCCGAGGACAGAAGCAGGCAGAGAGGCAGCAGAGGAAGGCAGGGCAAGTCCCCACCCTTGGGGCGTGGGGTTGGGAGTCGGGGGTTGGGGACTTCATGACAACCAGGACTTAACCCCCCCCGCCCCCCGACACACACCTAGAGAGCATGAACCCAGTGTGGAGGGAGTTGGGGTCCAGGAAGTGGGGCCTCAGAAGCCTTTCGGACCTACTTGAAGAGGACCCCCAGCCCAGCCCCTTGGCCAGCCTCCCAGGAACCTGAGTCCTCCCTCTGCACCTTGAGCCAGCCCAGCCCTTACATGTGCTAGGTGTCAGGGGAGAAGGGCGCAGGGGTGGAGCTACGGCCTCTGCACTGGGCAGGGCGGGGGGGGGGGGCGGAGGGGGGTCCAGCTGCCCTACCTCACCAGGTATGGACACACATGCTCTCTCTCTTGCTGTAACGAGCGGAGGCAGAGGGCAGCCTGGGTGGGGATGGGAGGCCGGTGAAGCAGGCGAGAGGCAGCGTCTGGCCACCGTAGGCACTCTGAGAGATGGCGTAAAGGATGCCACGTCGGCCAGCTGCCTGCACACGTCCACCGAAATTTGGCCTGCGTTCTCATTTGGCCCCAATCCTTTGCCACCTGCCCATCCCGCTACCTGAGATTAGAGGTTGGGGGGGGTGGTCCCTGTTGGTAGAGGCTGGCGGTCCTGCAAGCCACAGATTCTGACCCTTGCCCACCTGCATCCCTTGGCTTTACTGGCCTCGCCACCCCCACTCCTCCAGCTCCCTGATTAAGCCCAGGCCCCAAGACGGGCCTGGGACAGCAGCGCCCAGGAGCTGGGGTGGGGGGGACGGCGGAGGAGCCCTGAGTGTTAGGGATGAAGGACAGCGCTGGAGGCTCCACCTTCTGCCCTTCCCTCCCTCCCCTCCCCCTCCCCCTCTCCCCCTCCTTCCTTCCCAGCCCTCGGCAGCAGCTCAGTGCTCAGTCAGTCTCAGGCTGTCCGGCCAGGGTGGTTGGTGGTGAGGATTCAGGCTCCATCCTGACCAGGCCCGTGGCCTGAGGCTTAGGGCCCCCCAGCCCCTCCCTCCCAGCCCACCAGCGTCACCCCCCAGCCCCGAGCTGGACCGCACACCTTGGGACACCGTGTTCCACTTCCTAAGGACGAGCCCCAGACTGGAGGAGAGGTCCGAGGAGGTGAGTGAGTGCGCGGGCCGCTCCTCGGCTCCTGCCTTCCTGGGCCTGGGCCTGGGCCCCTGCGGTCGGGCAGGGTGGAGAGTGACTGACACCCGTACCTGCCCCCCACCCAGCTTCTCTAGACTCCATCGGGGGGCAGGCAGAAGGGAAGCCGGAAAGGTGAGAGAAAAGGTGGGAAATTCCAGGAGCCAGGATTAGAGCAGAATAAAGAGTCCGTTTTTCTTCCTTTCCAACAACAAACCTCCACCCAAAAGGAGGTTTAAAAAAACCCAAACCCACCCACACCAAGAGACGGTTGGGACCAGGTGGTGGGAAGGCGGCAGAGGCGGGCGCTGGGAGGCCGAGCCCGGGTCTGGCATGTGCGCGGACCCCAGGGGGCTCCAGTGGGTTTAGGGGGAGTGCGGCGGCCGCCACCTCGGAGCTGTGCCCGCGTCGCGTCTCGGGCCGCCGTCGGGGCTGCGCGTGCCGCCGCTCCATCGCGCCCTCCTTCCCGTCCAGGTGGGCGTTGGACTCTTCGCAAGGACCCCGGCGGCGGGCCCCGGGGAGGCGGCCGAGGCGGCGGCGGCCGGGGGCGACATGGCGGAGGAGCAGGACCTATCCGAGGTGGAGCTGAGCCCCGTGGGCTCCGAGGAGCCTCGCTGCCTGTCGCCGGGGAGCGCGCCCTCGCTGGGGCCCGACGGCGGCGGCGGCGGCGGCGGCGGCGGCGGATCGGGCCTGCGAGCCAGCCCGGGGCCCGGCGAGCTGGGCAAGGTCAAGAAGGAGCAGCAGGACGGCGAGGCGGACGATGACAAGTTCCCCGTGTGCATCCGCGAGGCCGTCAGCCAGGTGCTGAGCGGCTACGACTGGACGCTGGTGCCCATGCCCGTGCGCGTCAACGGCGCCAGCAAGAGCAAGCCGCACGTCAAGCGGCCCATGAACGCCTTCATGGTGTGGGCGCAGGCGGCGCGCAGGAAGCTGGCCGACCAGTACCCGCACCTGCACAACGCCGAGCTCAGCAAGACGCTGGGCAAGCTCTGGAGGTGAGCGCTCCGACTCGCCTCCGGGGAGCTCCCGCGGGGCGCCCTAGCTGCGGGTGGATTCAGCCTAGACGGGCACCGCCCGGGCCCTTCTCCCGGGGGGGCAGCCACCGCTGTGATGGGACTGGAGGACCAGGTGCGGGCTTTGGGCCCGCCCTTCCCCCCACGAGTACCCTCTTAGGGTTGCGCTGGCTTGGAACTCCTGCGGCCTAGGAACGGCTCCCCACCCGGGGCAGCGGACCGGAGGGCGCCCCCTCGTGGTTGGAATCCTGTCGGTGGCAGGCGGAGGGCCTGCGCTCCTTCCTAGGGGAGCGAAGGCCAGAGGGAGGGGAGGGTCCCGCGCGCCCCACACCAAAGGCCTTCACTCGTGGCTTTCATGAGCGCACTCAGCCCCAGTGGTCAGGGGGGATGCCCGGGAAATGCTGGGGAAAGAACTGAAGGCCTAGCTGGAGAGGCAGGGAAACTGAGGCAGGCAGCCAGGTGGAGAATGAGGGGGCAGTTCAAGGAAAACAAGGAATTCAGACAGGAGTGTTTGAAAGAGTGAGGGATGGAAAACCGCCAAGGACAAATCTCACTATCGGACCCCGTCTTGCCCCAGCTACCTTCCCCGTGCCTTCCTTAGCCTCCCCTCTTTCGGGCTGGGGTTGGGGGGAGGAGCGGCTCTTCATTCCCTAGGGAAGGGGACACACAGAAAGAAGTCTCCCCTCCCACCTTGTCCCAGAGCTGCCAGGCCTGCCTCTCTCTCCCTCCCTCTCCCAGTCCCAGCGCCATCTTCTTCTCCAGGGCCCCACCCAGCATTGAGTAACTTCCTACCCCTGCAGCTCCAGAGCTGGAGCTGGGAGCCCTGCCCAAGGGGAAACCCTGGCCCCTTGCTACCCAGGGCCCCTCAGAGTCCCAGGTTCCTTGGGGCCAGACCTCTGGGGAAAAACATGCCCCCCCTGCCAAGAGAAAGTTGGGCACCCCTCACCTCAGGTCTGGGGTTCAGCCTGGCCCCTTGGGATATGTTGAGCAGGGCAACAACCCCCTACATCAGGGCAGCTCAGAAAAAGAGCAGGGGCTCCGGGAGGTCACCTGATTCCCCACTACACTGCCCAAGAGACAGGCCCATAAAGGCAAAGGGACCATAAAGGCCACGTCACAGCTGGTGGCAGAGCAGGGCCAAACCCAGGTCTCCTGATTCTTCATCTAGTGGTCTTCCCCACACTGTCCTTGGTGACAGTGGTGGGTTACCCCTTTGCTCTAAGGTGTGGTCAGGAGTTGGGGGGGGATAGGCAGAGACGGGGAGAACAGAAGTGAGGTGCACCTGAGTTTCAGAGGAGCCCGCCTCCCTCCTGCCACTGTCCTCCCCACACCAGCCCCAGCATTATGGAGATGGGTTCTAGAAGGCCAAAGGTATAGGGCAGTAGAAGAAGCAAGAGGGCCACCAAGAGACCATGAGGGATTCACGTCCAGCCCAGGGGCCTTGTCCATGGCCACGTGTTTGCTGGTGGTCTGGTGCTCCTTCAGCCCGCTGTGTGGACCCAGCGGCTCCAGCTCTGCCCAAGAGTAGAGGTCAAAGCTAGCTCCTCTGCCCAAGGAGGTCCATCCACACCCAGGTGCGGGCTCAGCCCAGGCCAGTTTGGTACAGAGAAGAGCAAATGAGACACAGCCAGGCGGGAGGGAGACAGACAGACTGAGCAGGCCCTGTGGGTTGTGAACAGATCACAGCACCCTCTCAGTGCCAGCCTCAAAGCAAGGACGGACCCCCACGTCTCCCCAACCCCATTGCAAAGGATTCAAGACTTGGACCTTCCATCGTCCCTGTCCCTGTTCCCGTTCCTCCCACCCAGGATCCTGGGACTGGTTTCTGGCCACCATCAATTGGCCTCAAGGGCGATGCTAGAGTTGGGCCATCAGGAAAGCAGGCACCACTTGCTCAGGACCCAGCCCCAGGGCAGGAGGGTGACTGGACTATGACAAGGACCAAAGGCCATGCCTACACCCAGTGGGATCCCTGGATCCTGGCCTGGGGGAGGCCTGAGAGGCATCTGGAGACGGGCTGGGCTGGCCAGTCCCTCCAGGGGCTCCTCCTGAAATCTCTCCCAGGCCGGCAGGAAGGGGCAGGGGTGGCTTAGGCAGAACTGGAAAACAGGGGCCCTAAACCCGAAAAGAGAAACACATACAAACAGACTGTGGGGGGGAGGGGCTGGAAGTAGGTTGGGGGCAGACACCCCAATATCCAGCGTCCGGGTCCTGGCTCCTACGTGGCCTGGCTCCGACGGTCCTGCTAACCTTCAGTGCCTGCCTGGGAGAGGGTTGTTACGTCCTGGTCACATGGTGACGTTGTATATTGGTTGATTTGCCTGGAGAGAATAGAGTCAAGAGACTAGAAAGGGGGTCATGGGCTGGAGCCTCTCCAGACCCCCAAGCCCACAGGCCCCTTCCCTGATAGGAAGAGCAGACGGAGCAGCAGTGAGTGCCCCACCTTGGGAGCCCCCCCCAGGGCTGGTCAGGAGGGGTGTCCAGTTTTCCGGGGGTGGGGGAGAGAATGCCTACCCTCTCCCGTCCTCTATTCCAAACTGAGAACATAGAAGACAGAGGCCAGGTGGCAGATGAGGACCGGGTTTGCAGTTAGAGCTGTGGGTGACACAGGGGCCTGCGGGGCAATAGCTGAGTGCGGCTGGCACTGGGGTCAAGATCAGATTTGAGATGGTTTACCCGGTGGGGCCGCTGGATGGCTCCGGGGTTAGGAGGGAGCCAAGGGAGCCGAGGTCGGTGTGAGGTCAGGGGTGGCACTTGGAGCCGGGCTACCCATCCAAATGGGGGGAGGAGGGCCGCAGGTGAGGAATCTGTCAAGGTTAGGGTACTGCTGGGAACTAGCATGGGAGGCGACAGTGAGTGCCCAGTGAGTGCGGTACTGGAATCTTCCTTCTCTTCTGACCTGTGCCCCCTGCCCTTTTCTTGCTGAGTCACACCCTGCAGCCAGCTCAACAGAGGGCACAGGGAAGATTTGGGTGGGACAGGAAGCTTGGTGTCCCTGGCCTTTCCGGAACCTCTGTGCTGGGGTCTCTGGCTCTCCCCACCCCCAACACACACACACCCCTTAAGGGCCGGCCCCCACCCACCGCTCCGGCCCAGCCTCACAGGGGCCTGGCCTCGGGGAAGAAGGCTGCCGCCCACTCTACCCGCTGGGGCGCTGCTCTGGGGTCTCCATCCCACCACTCAGGCGGAGGGACCGCTGGTGAAAGCTGGGCTCCCTTAGGCTGGGTGGCAGCAGCCTTGGGGGAGGGGGCAGCCTGGGAAGCTAAGCCGCACAGGAATGCTGCCGCAGGCTAGGAGGTGCCTGGTGTGACCACCCCCTCCCGTCCTGGGCAGGAGGGGAGCCCTCCCGCTGACTGGGAGAAGAGGGCACCCACTGGGGAGAGGGTGAGCAGCTGGAGAGGCCCTTTGGGCAGAGGGACAGAGCCGTGCCCACAAAGGCCCTCGGGTGTAGGACTCTTAGGAGTCTGTTCTTTCCCTCTCAGGCCCCTCTGCAAGGTACCCTGTCCTACCCTCCTCACCCTGGGGCTGCCACCCCCTCCACTGCCCTCCAGCCCAAGCCAGAGGCTGGAGCTGGGAGGGCAGGGGCACTGCCTTCAAGGCTTTCCTCCAGGCTCCGTCGCAGACTGGGGAGAGGGTCTGCTTGCCTCTGTCCCAGGGTCTGGGTAGAAAGTCAAGCCTCCTCTACCCTCTGTCACCCCCTGGATGGGGAGATAGGCTCTCTCCCAGGATGCAGTGACCCCACAGAGGGAAGGGGACTCACGTCTTGACCTTCCAGCCCCACCACGCTGGAATTCATAAAATGAGCACACCAGAGTCGGGAGGGCCTCCCCCAGCAGCCTTGGCATTGACACGGCACCCGTTCCTCAAGATGCCCACCATCTACCCCCAGGCCCAGGGCAGAGAGGGCCACACCCTTGGCCAGTCCCACACCCAGGGATGTAGGCATTATCTGCATTTGACAGGTGAGGAAACTAAGGCTCAGAGAAGTGATTTGTCCGCTGTCACACACTAGCCAGTAGCAGAGACTGGGCTCTTCCCCCCTCACTGTGCTGTTTCTCGGTCATTTGCATACCTCCAGCTCCAGGGAGCTCGCCCCCTAAAGAGGTAGCCAGTTTTCTACCTGCAGACCGCTTTGATGCCAAGAAAGTTTTTTCTCCTTGAACTGAATGGTGCTCTGCGTCCCTTGGATGCTCTGTTCCTACCACTAACTCCATCATCGGGGCGGGAGGGGGGGGGGCTGCCAGGTGCAGCAGCCTAATCCCTCTCTCACACCAAAGCTCCCAAGTTCAGGGACAGAGATCACAGCCTTCTGGGCCTGTGGTTCCTTGGGCCTCCTATCTTCCGGGTTTGTAAATCAAAGAACTGGGCCCTGCCCGCTGGGCTCCCCATCCAGGGACCTCATTTCTTCCAGGCTAGATAGTCACGCGGGTCCCTCTTCTGTCTCCCCCAACTGTACTGCCCCAGGCTGCTGAACGAGAGTGACAAGCGCCCCTTCATCGAGGAAGCTGAGCGGCTCCGGATGCAGCACAAGAAGGACCACCCGGACTACAAGTACCAGCCCCGGAGGCGGAAGAACGGGAAGGCGGCCCAGGGGGAGGCGGAGTGTCCCGGAGAGGCTGAGCAGGGCGGGGCTGCCGCCATCCAGGCCCACTACAAGAGCGCCCACCTGGACCACCGGCACCCAGGAGAGGGCTCCCCCATGTCGGATGGGAACCCCGAGCACCCTTCAGGTGAGCGCTGGGCTGATGATGAGCTGTGGGGGGTGAGGGGAGAGCCTGGGCACTAGGGAGCAGCCAAGGCTGGCTGCCATGAGACTCTGATGACCCACCACCACCCTGGGCACTGAGGACGCTCACGGGGGGGGGGCTGTGCACTTGCCCCAGCGGGGTGCAGGAGCCCAGAGGGAGCTCAGTGGGAGTGGAGGCGCCAGAGGAAGTGGCCGGGCACAATGGTTCTGGCAGATGGAAAAGGGCGCTGCTGCTGAGTGAAGGGGCCAGTGAAGGAGGCCGCGGAGGCCCAGGGGTGAGTTACAACAGGGAAAGCAGAGACAGGAGGATTTCGGGAACCGGGAGATCGGAGGGAGGAGAGACAGCTGCCTCTTTCCCACCTCTCAGTCCGGTGGGGAGCCAGACCTACGCGCATCTTGTTTCATTTCCTTAGTGAAATTGACAGCGGACATTCACTGAGCACCTATCGTGTCCCAGGCACCCTGACTGCCTTACTGAGTATTAACTCAGTCACTCCAAACTGTGACAGGGGCAGCCACACTGCCTTGGCTCTGACTTCGGCTGTGCGTCAAGTTATTCCCACTTCTCGGATGAGAAAACGGAGAGGAACTTGCCACATGGCTGAGGTCTGAGTGCAGGCAGCTGGACTCCGGGGGCTCCACTGGTGCCTATGCTGCCTTGTTTATGTTCACACAATGTACAGAACACGCTACGCAGACTCAGGCACGTGGGAAGGCAGCGTGAGCACAGTTCTGCCTTCAGAAGGCACACCTGGCATCCTCCTTTGTGCCAGGCCTGGGAGCAGACGCCGGGGGCATCAACAAGAGATGCCCCGGTCCCTGGCATTGGGGGTTCACAGTCTTGAGGGAGGAGCAGGGCTGCAAACAAATGAAGGAAGAAGAAACGAGTGTGCCCGAAGCCTGCGCCTCCCAGAAGGAGGCCATATCTGAGCCACTTGGTGTCATCTGTTTTACTGCTAAGGCAGCAGGTCAGAGAGGCATTTCCCCAGAACCACACAGTTAAATGATAGAGGCAGGATTCAAACCCAGGTGGGTCTCTCAAAATACAGAGCACTTGGCCAAGAGCAGGACTTGGCATTGCCTCTGGTCTGAAGGGGGCACAGGGAGGCACACAGAAATGTCCTTGAGGGGCCCCTGGTCTCATAGGAGCCCCTGGTCTCATAGACTATGGACGTGTTCTCTCTGATGGGATCCCTGGTCCCGCCAGCTCTCCCACACACGTGTTATTTCAGAGACGCAGGTACACACACACACACACACACACACACACGTCAGAAGACCCTGGACCAGGTACCGATCAACTACCTCAGGCTATAACTGTGAGCATGGGCTTTTTCTCAGCCTCCAAGGCCCAGCTACCCCTCCTCAGTGAAGCTTCCCGTCCCCAGGACGGGGTGGGGGGGGCCTTCTTCCTCTAGCTCCTGAGCCCTCTGCCTACCCTGTAACTTCTGATGCTGCCCTCCACTACCGTGTGGATCTCTGGATCCCCCCAAGACTCTGAGCTTATGAAGATAGGATCCACTTTATGTTTGTAAATACTGTGCCTGGCACACTGCCCACCCCCCCACCAAGCATCTGGTGAATGAAAATGTGAATGAGAAAATAGACATTGGAACAGGGGTGGAGCAAGTCAGCTATCTAAGTGTCCTCCTGATCAAGCAAGGAAACGCCGCTGGAGGGATGGGGAACAGCACAGCTGAGCACTGTGCTGGGGGTCGGGGGGGGGGGGGCCGTAGATCTTGGCCGGTGGGGCGGAGTCAGAGGGAAGGCTTCCTGGAGAGGCACTGAACTGGCTTTGGGAAGAGGGATGGGGCCGGAGGGGACACGTGGCTGTTTGGATCCCACCCCCACTCCCCCACCCCCTGGGAGGAGGGGGAGAAGGGCCAGGCAAGTTAGCAAATGTGAAGCAGTCAAGAGCGATGAGGGCCGGGGAGGCCGGCCGCAAGGAGAGCAGCTGGCAGAAGCCAAGCATTCGCTGAAGAGAACAGGCCAGTGCACACAAGTCAGGGTCGATCCATCACAGCTAAGGGGGCAGTGGGAGCAGGGAGGGAGCGGATAGGAGGAAGAACTTCCCAACAGAGAAGGCTTTTCAAAGTGCAGCAAGCCTCTCCAGTGGATGAGTGACCAAGGGAGCCCCGCTCTGGGTGAGGGGCAGGACAGACCAGCCCTAGACCATTAAATGAGTAAGTGCCAACTTGGGCTGCCCAAACACGGAAAACCCACAAGGTCACGCAGTGAGCAGCCCTGGGCCTCCTGGAGGTGACTCTTTCCGAAGGCAAACCATCAGATCCAGAAGCTTCTGACCTAGCTTCCCGCTTTCTGTCTGTCTCCCTCCCAACCAGGCCAGAGCCATGGCCCGCCTACCCCTCCGACCACCCCAAAGACAGAGCTGCAGTCGGGCAAGGCAGACCCCAAGCGGGATGGGCGCTCCATGGGGGAGGGCGGGAAGCCTCACATCGACTTCGGCAACGTGGACATCGGTGAGATCAGCCACGAGGTAATGTCCAACATGGAGACCTTTGACGTGGCTGAGTTGGACCAGTACCTGCCACCCAACGGGCACCCAGGCCACGTGGGCAGCTACTCTGCAGCTGGCTATGGGCTGGGCAGCGCCCTGGCTGTGGCCAGTGGACACTCCGCCTGGATCTCCAAGCCACCGGGCGTGGCTCTGCCCACGGTCTCGCCACCCGGTGTGGATGCCAAAGCCCAGGTGAAGACGGAGACCGCGGGGCCCCAGGGCCCCCCGCACTACACCGACCAGCCGTCCACCTCGCAGATCGCCTACACCTCCCTCAGCCTCCCCCACTACGGCTCCGCCTTCCCCTCCATCTCCCGCCCCCAGTTTGACTACTCTGACCATCAGCCCTCGGGACCCTATTATGGCCATTCAGGCCAGGCCTCTGGCCTCTATTCGGCCTTCTCCTACATGGGGCCCTCGCAGCGGCCCCTCTACACGGCCATCTCTGACCCCAGCCCCTCAGGGCCCCAGTCCCACAGCCCCACACACTGGGAGCAGCCAGTATATACGACGCTGTCCCGGCCTTAAAGGGGGCCCCGTCATCACCACCCTGCCCGGCCCCTCTGGGTAGCATGCCCCGTCCCCCAGCCTTTGTGCCCTGTTCCTCGCCCATGTCCGGCCCGGTGGTGGCTGTGGCGGAGGCTGCAGAGGCTGACAGCTGAGGGAAGGCTTTCTGTCTGGCTCACTGCCTTTGATGACCCCACCCCATCCTATCCAGGCTCCGGCCCAGGGCAAAGCCCTGGGCCACTAGGCTGGGCAGAGGAGAAGGAGGTTGATTGTCGCCCCTAGACTGACCGATGAGGGGCCGCACCTTCCCCCCAGGAATGACCCTCATCCCAGGACCTGAGAAAGACCCACTCACCCTCCTCTGGGGGTGGGGGAGGCATCTGGGGTTGGACGGGAACCCGAGGCCTTGCTGTCCCTTGCGCCCCTGTCCGCACCCTCGTGGAGAATAGGGGCCTGACAGAACCTGTGCCCCGTGTGCCTAAGAGCGAAGCCAGCCACAGACCTGCACAGTGCCTGCGGTGGGCTATGGTGGGCTATGTCTGCCCTTGGGGGGCGGGCCTGAGGACACCCCTGAAAACCTGGGAGGGGTGGGGTCTCCGAGGGAGGCCTCCTTAATCCTTCCGCTGCTGCCCCCTTCTGCCCCCTCCGCTTCCGAACACAGGGAGGTGTTGTTACAGAGGCGCCCAGATGCAACTCTGTGCCACCAACCTCGTTCTTCATCTAATGGAGAAAGAGGCCCCGGCCCTTCTGTGCTCCGGCCTCCCAGACCTTGAGGCCCAGCCCTGAGCGGAGGCCAGGGCTCCAGGAAAGGGATCAGAGACAATTCACAGGGCCCTCCTCCCAGGCTCCCCGCCACCTCGCCCCTCACCAGGCTCTGCGGTCCCAGCTCCATCAGCCCCAACTCCTCGGGCTGCCCAGAGCCTTGTAGGCACTCAGGCCCCAACCCTCAGCTCCCAAAGGAGACGCAGGGGCCTGGTACCCAGGCGGCCAGCAGCAGGCTGAAGCCACTAAACTGACATGTACATTCTGCCCTGGCCTTTTGCCCTTTGCCTCCCAGTGGTATCTGAATAAAGTATGTAGCTCTGTCTGCCCCTACCTTCCTGTTCTGCAGCCCCCACAGTCCACATGTAACTCATTACTGCCCCCTCTTATTTATCTCAGTAGCTTCCTCGCCCCTCGCCCCCCTCCTAGGTACTCCAGCCCCTATTAACTCTGCATTAAGCCTTCCACATAATAAAAATTAAAGGTTCCGGTTACCTGCTTGGTGAGCCTGACCCAGCCTGTCTCTTGGTCTCTTATCCCTGAACTTTGCTTCCACGGATGCTCCCTGGGATGGCTAGGGGTTGGAATGCAAAGGACAGATGATCCCAAGGTCTCCTCTCTCCCCTGAGAAGGTGGAGGCAAGGCAGGGTAGGGGGGACGGCCAGCATCCCCGTGGGGTCAGCGTGAGCTCGGGGTTGAGGCCTCGGCTGGGAGCTCTCCCCCTGCCCAGCTGTACCCACATCGCAGGTGGGCCACCTGCCGTTGGGCCGGGACTGGGGCAAGGGCACCTTCCACGGAGCCCCTCTTACTTGCCGGCAGGGGGGAGGCAGGAGGGTGAGTGGAAAGAGCGGGGTCAAATCTGACATCTGGCTGTCAGCCCAAGGGCCTGTCCTTTAGGATGTGTCGATGGGCCTTCTCTCACCGCGCCCCTCTGTGCCCCTTCTCCCCCAACACACACACACACACACACACACACACACACACACACACACCTTGGTCCACTCCAATCAAGCCAAGTCTTCATGGCAGCTCCCTGTGTCCGGGTACAAACCCAGGACGGCCACCAAACAACCTAATCTTCCAGTGTTTATTCCCTAAGAGCTCTCCCCTCAGGGAAGCTCCAAACTGTGCTGGGGAGGGGATGGGGGGTGTGAGGAAACCTCGTTAGGGCCACGCTCCGCCCACGGATGGCCGTGGTGGTTGAAGTCTTCCTTAGACCTGGCCTGTAACAGCCAAAGCCACCACGCACTGCATGCTCCCTGGCCAGGTGCGCGGCCAAAAGTGGTTTCTGCCATTCGGGCCTGGGAGCGAGTGGATCCACTCGTCCTCCCTATTTTCTAAACGGGCGGCTGCTGAATTTGATGCGAAGAAGTGCTGGTGCCGGAATCTGAAGCCAGCGGCCTCCAAAGCGCGTGCTCTTAACCACGGTCTCTTTCCCCTGCCTCCGGTGTGGGGGCGGATGCCGCTTCTGCCTGGGAGCTGGGGACGCGTCTTCTGCTCCAGACCAGCACCCCCAGCTCCCTCACCTGTTTCTTCTGTCCGGGGGAGCCCCAGCCCCTGGCCTCCTAGCCAGGGTCTGGTATGGGGCAGGGAGCCCCGAGAACTAGCTCCATCCTCCAGGCTGGCCACACTCCCGTCTGGAAGCTGCATCATGTGGGCCCTTTGGGCAAGATCAGCCATGACCACGGGCTCCCGGAACAACACAGAAGCTATCTTCTGGGGTCTTCATTGGTTGTGTTGTGGATAAATGCAGGAATTTCTGCTGATTTGTAACAGATTTCATCTTGTTGGATCTGACCATTTCCCCATTTCTATTAAATCTTGGAATGCTGAATCCAACTTATTGGCGCTCCTTCTAAGCTTTATGTATCTGCGAACTTGAAGATCCTGACTCAAGTCACTAATAAAAAAAAGGATGAAATGAAGCGGGACAGGCCCGTGTGCACCACTAAAGAATTCTCCATCATCTGTTCTATTATCTACGCTCTTAGGGGAAGACTCTCCGATCAATTTGGAATCTAATTAGAAGTACAGGGGGCGCCTGGGTGGCTCAGTCGGTTAAGCGTCCGACTTCAGCTCTGGTCATAATCTCACAGTTCATGGGTTCGAGCCCCGCATCGGGCATGTGCTGACAGCTAGTTCAGAGCCTGGAGCCTGTCTTAGGATTCTGTGTCTCTCCCTCTCTCTCTGACCCTCCCCTGCTCATGCTGTCTCTCTCTCTCTCAAAAATAAATAAAAACATTAAAAAATTTTTTTAAGTACAAACTTCTCCATTATAGCCGTAGGCATAGACTGGCCTGATGCCTTGCTTAAAATCGAGATCCGCTCTGTCCTACCAACCTACCAGACCAGTAACCTTTGAGAGAAGGAAATATGGCTCACTTGGCGATATTCCTAGAAACCCTGCCAGCTCCTGGATCTATTAGCTTTCTAATATTCGAGTATTCTAAAATATTCTAGAACTTTGTTAGGGATCAATCAGTACTAACCTTGGGTGCTCATAACGTTTACAACCTGCCCTTCCACCTCTATTGAAAAGCAGGCGGTTGGTCCATTTCCAGTCCGTTCGCTGCTCCTGCTCTCGGTGGCGTTGGGGACAGAGCGAGTGGGGCAGCAGGGCGGAAGGGAGGGGCCACACCGAGATGAAACCACCACCTCCAGGACCCTGCCTCTCACGAGACTGGAGATGGACTGGGAAGTCGCTGGGGATATGAGAGGAAGGGAAGTGGCCCCAGGGAAGACAAATGACCCTGGAGAAGTGGGAAGATCTGGCTTGTGCTCACCGTGTAGACCCCGGGGTCTGGGTGTGCTTGGGCCTCAGTAAGGCAGTGGCTCCATGGGCACAGAGGTGGGGCCACACGTTTCTGGGGAGGACTGAAGAGGCTCTGCCCAAGCCTGGCCAGCTGAGCAGCAAGGGATGGACCCCATGAAAGAGGAGCAGAACGGGAAGGAGACAGGAGGAAAACCACCCCTTTTCCCATCTCCCTGACACCCTATCCCCTAAGGGTTAACCCCCTACTCCCTCTCCCAGCCCCTTCCCTCTTCCCCCGCCCAAACCCCATCTCCCTTTAATCACATCTGATACTGAGCGGCCCAGCGGGAACAAAGAGACCATTTAGAGGATCGGGGCCGAGAAAGTGACCCCGCACTCCGGGGCGGCCGCCTGGACGCCAGCACAAAGGCGGCATTTCAGAGCTGGAATTTCAGCACCCAACTTGATTAAAGGACTCCACAGGCTTGGAGGAGGGAGGAAGGGGGTGCGAAGTCCACTGCTCCCCGGATTAACCCTTCTTCAGGGCGGCAAACACCCCTCCCACTCCCAGGGACGCTCATCACTGCCCCTCTGCCCGCAGGGCACCCACTGCCTCGTGCGGAGGTTGGGCAAAGCCGCTCCTCTTCTTCCTGGAAGGGGGGCTGGCAGCAGAATAGGGGTCAAGGCTGGAATATTCAGGGAGCCAACTGTTCCCTCTATCTCTGCTGGTGTCAGCACCCTCTCCCTGTGCCCCCCCCACCCCGCCCTGCTCCCAAGGGAGAGAGGAAGCAACGTGATTGGTCTTACTGAAAGCTGGGTGAGCGAGGGGTAGGGAACAGGACCCAGGAGAACCCAGGGCAGAGCAAGGGGCGCTCCAGTCTCGACTTAATGTCATACCTGGGACCCAGGAGCCCTGGTCCCCTGCCCACCGTCACCCCAGTCAAGGCCTCGGGGGAGCACAGGCCCCACACAGAAGGGAAAAGACACCTTCCAGAGGTGGGGACGGAGAGGGCATGGCCGTGGCAGACCAGAAGGCCACGGAAGACAGTGTCCAGGGCAGAGGCCTGGGGAGCAGGGACAGAGCGGGCGACAGGGCTGGGCAGGTGTTGGGTCCCCGCTCCAGCTGCTGCCTCGCCCAGCAAGGCTCTGCCTGGGGAGGGCGGGAGATCACTGCATCCCCAAGCTTCCTGCTGGGCCACTGGCTCCTGAAAGGGGATCCGAGCCCACGATAAGAGGCTCGAGGCAGGTCCTCAGGAAACAATGGGTGGCTTGATGAGACCTGCTCTGTGATACTCCTGAGAAGGGAGAAGCCCCTGCAGCCAGTCCCCACTGGAGAGGAAATTGGGGGTTTCCGTGGCAACCAGTTCCCTGGGCACAAAGACTCGTCTGTCTGCTGGGAAGGCAGCTGAGGTGTCTCCCTGCACCGGCCTTTGCGCCGGGGAACGGGGAGCCGGAGGGAGGGATGCAGGGGGCCTGCACAGAGTAAGGCCCCTGGTGCTTCTGGAGTTGACAGGCACCCCATGCCGGCCGCCAGGCAGCAGGGAAGGAGTGGGTGGGCAGGCATCCCAGAGAGCTGGAGGCAGAGCGGGGTGAAAGGTCCAACAGTTTATTATTTACATGTCTCAAGACCACGAAAACCAAAAGCGGGGCGAGGGACAGTCAGGAAGGCGACTCCAGCTCAGTCGGTGATGATGAGCTCGTCTACCCCCCAGTCCTCGTAGCTCCCGTCCGGCAGGTAGCGGCGGATGATGATGGGGATCTTTCGGGCCCTGCGGCAGGGAGAAGGCACACGTGGGCGAGGGCTGGCGACCCCAGCTCTACGGCAGAGGGGACGTCCAGTGTGCAGAAGGCAAGGGAAGGGGAGTCTCAGCAGCATCCTCTGGGGACAAGGCGTGGAAAAGCAACTGCAGCAAGAAGAGGGTCCCTGCAGTCCTGGGCAGGGGGCGGCAGCTCTGGAAAGGCCGTGCCTTCCTAGGGCTGAAGCAGGCAGGAGGGCAAGTGTGCAGGGATCCTGGGAAGGCCAAGTGCAGCAGGAAGAGGCAGCCTCTGACAGACAAAGCTCTCCCCCTTCGCCCACCCCCTCCCACCCCCCTGCCTGGCGGGCTGACTCCAGAACTGAGGACTTAGAGGAACAAGAGCCTCCCCTCGCCAGCCAGGGGGGTGGGGGCGGAGGTGCGCAGCGGGGACCCTGAGCGATAGCGCGCAGGACCCTGGGGCAGTGAACCATGACCTCTGGGAGACTTACTTGAGCTCTTTCATGGCGATGAGCAAGGGATCGGTCTCCCCCTCCAACTCCACCATCACAGGGGCGCACATCCTGTAGGCACAGGGACAGGTGTGGGGGGAGAAGGGCCCAGCAGGAAATCAGGGGGCTCAGATCAGCACCCTGGCCCTCACCTGGAAAGGTCACCTTCCAGGGAGACAGGCAGGCATGGGGCCGGGGACGCGTTCGGGGCGCTGCCACGGTTGAGTATAGGAAGTGGGAGCCAGGGGGCTGGATTTAAATTCTGCCTCCAAAGACACCAGGTTTCTCTCCAAATCTGTATCCTCATTCGAAACCGGGAGACAAAATGTCCCGCCTCACCAACGGCACTACAAAGTCACTACAAGCAAAGGCTCACTAGGAACCACATGCTGTTCTCAGCTCTTTCCGTACATGATCCCATGTGAGGCGAGTACTGCTGTTATTTCCCTTTTACTGAGGGAGAAACTGAGGCACAGAGAGATCCGTCATCTGCCCAAGGTCACGCAACCATTTGAATCCCGCATGTTCCTGGCCATTGTGCTGTAACACCTCCCACTAAGAGGCTGAAGCCCCATAAACTTAAGAGAGGGGGTGTGAACGGGACCCACGCACGCTTTCAACTCTGGGCTGCATGGCGTTCCCCCCGTCAGCTCCCCTGCCAAGGACGGTCCCCAGAGCGGATCCCAGACTCCTGAGCCCGGCAGCCACGGCAGAGTATTCCAGCACAAAGAACGGCCAGGCAAAGGCCCGCTCTAAGCCAACTCCTCAGGCCTGCCTCAGGGCCCTGCCAGCCCACTTTCCTTCTCTACCCTGGCGACAGCCCTCCGCGTCCCACTGGTCCGGCCTGCACGCGGGACCGCGATCAGGCACGCGCCTGCTTACAACAGCACCTTCTCGTACTACTTGCCTGCACTCCTCCCACGTTCCCGCCTTGCCAACCCCACGGGTCCCTGTACACACCCCGCTGTCCCCCTTCTGCCTCCTCGTACAAGCTCTTCCTCCCCCTTCAAGCCTGGGAGCGGCTCAAACGTCTCTCCTCTAGAAATCATCTGCCCGGGAAATGGCTACTCTGTAAACACCCGGACTCATCTGACATAAACCTCTCAATCTCCCTGCATGGTTGCCATTCATTTGCAATTTTCTGCATGAGACCGGAGCACCTTGCGGCCCAGGGCACATGCCCAAACCAACAACTGCCTTTCAGAAGGGGCTCTGAAAATGAACAGGAGGAACGCCAATCCTAGGCCTACAGCCTAGGAAGCCACCATTCATGATTGCAGCACAGCTGATCCCAGAGGAGCCCAAACCTGACAATCCTCAGAATTACGAGGAGAGCATGCTATAAAAATACAGACTCACGGGACCTGCTCCAGACTCCCAGAGTAGAAATTCTAGCGAAGGAGCCTGAGAACTGCCTTTGCAAAGCTTACCAGGTGATTCGGACCATCCGCCAGTGTGAGCCACCAGTGTGCACATGGAACGTACTGTTTTGATTTCTGTTACTCCTAAAAGCCTGAACATTTCACAGCAACTTTCCCTGTCCCCTCTCGAGGATGTAAATTCTCCCCCAAATTTAAAGCTTTAAAGAATGTAGCAAAATGTTTTTCCTGATCTGCCTACACCTTCCTTCTTTCAAGACATGAATAACTCGAGTTCATTCATCCAGCCTTGCGCATATAACGTGTGAATCCGGAGTGTGCCCTTAGGGGCTCCTGGGGGGCTCAGTCGGTTGAGCGCCCAGCTTCAGCTCAGGTCATGATCTCACAGTTCGTGGGTTCGAGCCCCATGTCGGGCTCTGTGCTGACAGCTCGCTCAGAGCCTGGAGCCTGCTTCAGATTCTGTGTCTCCCTCTCTCTCTGACCCTCCCCAGCTCACGCTGTCTCTCAAAAATAAAAAAAATTTAAAAATTAAAAAAAGATAAACTGAGTGGGTCCTTAGGTATTCTGTCTGCACCAGAGACCCCACAAACTTGGCAATGATCCTTAGCAAGTGGCTGTGGCAAGCGTCTGCCACCAGGTGGTGCTAATAAACCAAACTGAGACTTCATCCAAAAGCTCCACGAAGCGTCTGTGCGGCGCCTACCGGTGCAGGGCCCCAGGCCTGGCACGAGGGGACGGGAGTCAGCCCTGGGCTGTCTGCGGTCTTCCCGCAAGCCGCGAACCACCAGCCGGCGTCCTGACCCTCAACTAGAAGGGGCACGACGGACCCAACTAAGCCGACCTAGCCTCTCCCCCAGAGCAAAGCGGGACACCGGTGGCAGAGTGCTGACTGTCCGCCTCCAAACTGCTATGCGCCCCGCATCGCCCGCCATCGCATGCCGATCCTCTGAGCCTCAAGGCACCGGTGGCGCCATTTCCAGCCCATGCGCCCCGGCTGCTTGCCTTCCTCCCACCCCGAGCCACGCTTGCCTGCCTCTCCCTGTGCGCCTCTGGCGCCTGCGACACCCGCAAGACCACCTGCCCCTCCCCGGCCCCTCTTGAACTCTAATCCTTCCATGAGGCTCTCCATGTCACCCCGACGACAGCGGCCCCTTCTCTCACTTCTCTTTCTCATGACTTCTGGAAGGCACTGCTCCCGGGTGCCTGGGGTTCTGGCTATTGTGAGCCATCTCACAGACACCTGGAGGACCAGGGGGGACCGTGGCCATCTGGAATCATCTATCTTCGCACGCCCGACGGGCGCAAGCCCAGTACCTAGTTCAGGGCTGGGAGACTTCAAACTTGCAGACAATCATTCTGTTTGCTTGAAAAATAAGTCAGAAGTGGTTCTCTCTGCTGGGTCATTTTTAGCCTAGACAAGCACTGCCCACTGGCACGTTCTGCACGATGGACATGTCCTCTCTCTGCACTATCCGTTACGGAGCCCCTGGCCACCGGTGGCTACGAGCACCTGAAGTGTAGCTAATGGGACTGAAAAGCTGGCCTTTGAATTTCACTTAATCTCCCTTAACATAAATGGCCACGTGTGGCTCGGGGCCACCACACTGAGGGTGCGGACCCACAGGATCCCGACGCAGCGATGCTCACAACTGCCATGCGGAAGGCAGCCCTCATCCCAGCTGACCCGCCAGGCGTGCGAGCAGGCTCGGGAGAGGCCGTGCTGCTTTAGGGAGGGTGAGAAACGGGGCTGCCCCGCCGCAAAGCCCGGCTCACGGGGGACACAGCGTCATCCTTAGCCCAAGGACTGAGGGCGACAAGGCCCAATGCTACTTGAAACCAAAGGAGGGAACACACGGATTAGAGTCTCCTCTAGCATTCAGGACCTCACAAAGCTGACCCCAGCTTTTCTTTGCAGCCAATTTGCTAGGATTCCCTACCTGAAGCACCCATCCACCAGAGAGCCACCGTTTCCCACCCCAGCTTGGAAGATGTTTGGGGTGGGGGAGGGGTCATTTCCTCAGCCTTGTGCTTCCCTGGGGAGGACACTCTACCAGCGTAAGGAGTGGCACACCTGCCCTCTCTCCGTCCCGGACTCGCTCCTCCGCAGGAAAGAGGAGTAACCCCGGCCCCCGAAAGGGAGTGTGGCCCAGCGTTGACAGTCCCCGCCGACAGTCAGGGCGCTTTCTGGTCTGTTCACCCACAGCCGTGGCAGGCGGCTGGCCCCTGCTAACGCAGCCTCTGGGCGACAGGGTGGCTACGCAGTCATTGGACATTTTTGTGTTCAGATGACGGAATCACCTGTCCGCTGGCTAGTTCCTGAACCTTCTCCTTCTTCACCTGGCTCCAAACTTAGGAGAAAGGAAAGGCTGCTCTGTGCTTTTGCTCCTGCAGCCTGGCTCTGTGTGGAGGCCACCCCCCACCCCCCCGCTCCTCAGGGCTGGCCGAAGTCCACCTCGGGTCAAGAACCCCCTTAAACCAGACAAACGGGTGCGGCCGCAGCAGCCTGACCCACGAGCCCGCAACGGTCTATGGCTCCCTGAATTCACACTTTTTTTCTTCTTCATTTTGCTTCACCAACCCAACAGGCACTCAAGTTCTGCATTTTTACTATGTTTCTATTGTCCTGTCATTGGCTCCTAAGACATTCATGTCCTACTTCTCCTACTGGATCACAAGCCCCAGGGCAGGAGTCTAGAACGGTGCCCGGTGCGTGGAGACAACGCCTCCCCTGTTTAGCACACACGAGAGCAGGGAGCGTGTTTTCAGGTGCTGGCTGGGCCACGCCCACAGCCCTAGGCTGGCTGCGGCCTGACGCACAGAACGGATCGTGAAGGGGCACACACTCACGCGATCTGGAGGGCGCGGGTGCCCAGCACGCGGGCTCGCTCATACTTGGTCATGTACGGTGTGGTGATTCGCTTCTGGTTGGCCTGCGGCCGCTCTCCAGAAGGGAGGATCTCGACGTTCTCCTGGCCCTCCTGCACACCGAGAGAGAAGAGAGGGAACGTCTCGGGTGTCTTCTCGGGACTGAGGGGCGGGACGCTGATGACAAGGATTACGATCACCACTACCATCACCGCTGATTACGGGCACACCTCCCTTCATCCTCGAGATAACTTTCCGTGATGGGGATTCCAGGGCCTGGCTCAGAGTGTTAGCTCACTTGGTCAAAGTCTTGGACCCAGGAAAAGACAAGAACCATGATTGTGATTCCAGAACCAACTGCCTCACCCAGAAGAGAGAAGCAGACGGCCTGGAGATGTGGTGGCCCCAGAACATCAGCCGTATGCAAAGAAGTCCTTCGGCACAGACAATAAATCTCTCTAAGCAGGAAGCTAGGAGTAAGCGCCCCATCTTTCAGACAGGGTAACTGAATCGACAGTCAAGTGGCTTAAAAGTCAAAGTGAAGGAAGGGATATACATGTACTCATGTATTCAACAATTTACTTTTTTTTATTTTTTTATTTTTAAGAGACAGAGAGAGACAGCGTGAGCAGGGGAGGGTCAGAGAGAGAGGGAGACACAGAATCTGAAGCAGGCTCCCGGCTCTGAGCTAGCTGTCAGCACAGAGCCTGACCTGGGGCTCAAACCCACGAACTGTGAGATCATGACCTGAGATGAAGCCAGACACTTAACCGACTGAGCCACCCAGGCGCCCCTCAGCAATTTACTTACAGGGATCTGTCACGTGCCGAACATCATAAAGGATGATAAGACAGAAGCAAAGCATTTCCACCATCAAAGAATTTGCCGTCAGGGGAGGAGACAAGACTAAACCAAAAGGCAGATGCTACAAAGGGATGCAAGTGTATGATGAAGTTCACAAGAAGGCGGGGGACGTCAAACTCACGCTGGGGGTTAGGAAGACTGGTCAGAGATGCAACTTAAACACCCCTAAAAGGAGGACTGGGGGCTGCCAAGCCAATGAGAAAAAGGGCATTCAGGGAGGCGGAGTCGCAGGCACAAAAGCACAGCAGTGGGAGAGAATGTAGGGTGTGAAGTATGATTACAGCAAAAGGTTCGCCAAGGGTTTTAGGCAGGAGTATAAATTCTCCAATAAATAAAGACTTAGGGGCTCCTGGCTGGTTTGGCGGATACAGCATGTGACTCTTGATCTCCGGGTCATGAGCTTGAGTCTCATGTTGGGAGTAGAGATTACTAAAATAAACAGAAAAAAGAATTAAATCAACAAGTATTTCTTGAGTGCTTACTACGTGTCCATGTTCTAGGTGCCTGAAATAGAAGAGTAAGACAAATAAAAATGTTTTCCCCTATAGAGCTCACATCGTTGAGAGACAACAAAATTAACAAGTAAAATATGTAGTATAAAAATTAAAGAGGGGCACCTGGGTGGCTCAGTTAAGCGTCTGACTCTCGATTTCGGCTCCGGTTACTATCTCACGGTTCATGGGATTGAGCCCCATGTGAGGCTCTGCACTGACAGCATGGAGCCTGCTTGGGATTCGCTCTCTCTCTCCCTCTCTCTCAAAATAGAGAAATAAACTTAAAAAAGAAAAAAAGATTGAAAGGTGTCCCTATGGACGCTCTGTTGAGAATATGCTGTAGAGGGCAAGGGCAGAGGCAGACCCTAGAGGAAGATGAGCAGCAGCCAATCAAGTAGGCAGGTAAGAGGGACGCGGTGGCAGCACGGCAGCCAGGCCAGCGAAGTGGCGGGAGGCCGAAGGCAGGAAAAGCGGTAACACGTTTCCATGACAAAGCGAGTCAAGAGCATGATGGCCTCAACCAGGCTGACGCGCTAAGAAAGGAGGAACAGAAACGGGGCGGCGGGACTGTGGGCAGGAGGCAGAATCAACAGAATAGAGATGGGGGGGGAACAGGATGGGGGAGGAGGTTTCTGACTCAGTGAATGAACGCCCAAGAGTGCCACGCAGAAAGAGAAAATCCAAAAATGGGGGCTTCGGCTTCCAAGCCTCCAAAAATGGAGGGGTCACTCCCTTTCCGGAGGCATAGAGCACTTCCGCCTCCATCCGTCACGGGACAGAAAGCCCTATGTCATTCATGAGACCAGCAACCCATCCACCTGGTCCCACAAGCTGGAAACCCAGGGTCACCCTGCTCACCTCCCACTTTCTCGGTTCCATCTCCAATCCACCAAAATACCTCTTTCGTCCATTGTCTCATCACCTAATTACCAGCACCCAAGTCCAAGCCACGGGTCTCTCGCCTACATGGAGAGACCCTCATGGCCTCTGTCTTTAACTCCTGCGCCTCCCCCACTCACTTGTCACTTGAGGCCAGAATGCCCTTTCCTTGTTTTATTTTTTTTTTCATTTATTTATTTTTGACAGAGAGAGACAGAGTGTGAGCAGGGGAGGGGCAGAGACAGGAGGAGACACAGAATCCGAAGCAGGCTCCAGGCTCTGAGCTGTCAGCACAGAGCCCGACATGGGGCTCGAACCCACAAACTGTGAGATCATGACCTGAGCCCAAGTCAGACACTTACCCGGCCTCATGAGCCACCCAGGCGCCCCTCGGAACGCCCTTTCTAAAGTGTACCCTGGATCGTGCCACTCCCTGGCTCGAACCCTGTCGTGGGGGCGCCTGGCTGGCTCAGTCAGTAGAGAGTACAACTCCTGATCTCGAGGTTGTGGATTTGAGCCCCACAGCCCCACACTGGGTATAAAGAGTACTCCAAAAAATAAATTAAAAAATCTTTTAAGAAACCCTAACACTTGTTGGTGGCTTCCAGGTGCCTTTAGGCTATAAAATCCTGCCTGATGGGGGCCTTTACCTCTCCAGCTTCATTCCAGGTCACTCTCCCCAAGGCTCCTTAAGTAAACCCTGCCCTCAAGACACCTAACACATAATAAACAATCAGCTCGGGCTTGCTGAATGAATGAAGGTCACCTTTCTGCTCATCCGTAAACCAACTGCCCCAAAAGCCATGGGCTATGGGCCACTGCCCAGGACTGCAACACTGCTCACTCTAAGTGGGGCCACTAGTGCCGGGGCGGGGGGAGCATATGTATCCGAGCAAGATCACTGGCCGGGTTAGCTGCCCACTTCGGCTGCAGAGAAAGGGAGTCCACATCTAAACACTGACCTCCTCGGCATTCTCCAGGTCACCTAACCCTTCGTCCTCCTCCACATCATCGAAGTCATCACCATCAAAACTGTACAAAAAGAAGACGTCAGTTAGTTGGAGCATCAATTACTAGAATCAAAGGCAGGAGACACCTGAACCTCCCTCGATATGTAGAACTGGCTCAATAAATAACTACTTGATGAGTGACTCAAACTTCTGTTCCATTTGACTCCTTCATCCTTCCCCATCAGCCCCTAACTTTTGCTAGGACTCATTCATCATCACTGTTTCCCTCTCTACTGGATCATTCCCATCAACATACACATGTAGGTATTTCCCCCTCTTAGAAAATAAACAAAATTTATTTCTCTTATCCGCCCGCCCCTCTTGGGAGCCGATTTCATGACAGTTGTCCATCTTCTGTCCCCAACTGTGTCATCATCTCACTCCAGTAAGGTTTCACCTCCACGGTTCTAGAAAAATTTCTCTTATCCGCCCGGCTCCTCTTGGGAGCCGATTTCATGACAGTTGTTCATCTTCTGTCCCCAACTGTGTCATCATCTCACTCCAGTAAGGTTTCACCTCCATGGTTCTAGAAAAATCAGCCTTCTCAAGTTCATTAACGGCTGCCACGCTAAATCCGATGTGACAATTCTCATTCTCATTTAGCTTAATCTATCAGTTGGTACACGAGACCCCCCCCACACACACACACTCCCCAGGTCAATACTCTCTCCTCGCTTAACTACAAGGACACCTCTCTCTTGGGGTTCCCCCACCTCACTGGCTGCTACCTCTCAGACTCCTGTGCTCATTTCCCTTCTTGTCCCGCAAGCACTTGATCTGGAAAGCTCTAACAGTCACCGGCCATCTTCTCTTCTCTACTGACACTCCCCTGAGGTGCTCCCCTGATTCCTAGCTTTAACTCAAATACAGTATCCTTGGGGCGCCTGGGTGGTTCAGTGGGTGGAGCGTCCTACTTTAGTTCAGGTCATGATTTCTGGAATGTGAGTTCAAGCTCCGCATCGGGCTCTGTCCGGACAGCTCGTAGCCTGGAGCCTGCTTTGGATTCTGCATCTCCCCTGATCATGCTATGTCTCTCTTTCTAATATAAACACTTAAAAACTTTTAAAAAATAAAATAAAATACAGTATCCTGTATTTCATCTATATACTGCTGATGGCAACTATTTTTATCTTCAGAAGAGCCCTCTCCTCCGACCCCACACATCAGGAAATCTTTGGACTCGAGCTTCAAAATCGATCCAGAATGCAAAATCACCTGTCATCGCCTCTACTAGTGCCACCCCAGTCCAAGCCACGACCTTCTCTCACCGAGATGACTGCAACCCTCCCACACCTTTACCACCTCGCCGGTCTCTCCCCTGGATTACTTCTATACCACATAACTTCTAACACGTACTCTCACACGGCCCGCATCATCTGTTTATGGGCCTGCCCCCTCTTCTAGAAAGGGCGCCCCCCGTGAGCAGAGACTATGCCTGATTCACCTCAATACTCTCATTACAAGCCACGGAGCCCGGCTCGCTGGAAGTCGGCTGAAAGACCTTTTTAAGTGCCCCCCGAGTCGGGCCTCTGGACGTATCCTTCCTCCTGGCTCCCCGTCCTTCTCCCCTCCGGCTCCGCCGGCCCCCTCGGCACCCGCAGTCCCCTCAGACGCTGCCCTCGCGCCTGGCTCCTCGGCCCCCTTCGACCCAGGCTCCTGCTTCACCCGCCCCTTCCCAAGCCCCCGCGCTCACTTGTCCTCGTTATCGGACATGACGCCGGCGCCGCAGGGACCCCACGCCGCGCCAGGGACCCGCGCGGAGATCCGAAATCAGCGTGCCTCCGTCTCAAGCGGCGCCACGCGTCTTCTGCGCCTGCGCCGTGACCCAGCGGCAAGTATTTCCGGTAGGCAGCCCGAAGCCGTAACTGTGCGCACGCGCCGAGAGGCTTGCGCCCGTTACCATGGTAGCCGGTGCCGCTGGGGGCGGGCCGCTGAGCTCTGGCGGGTTTTGTGCTAGGGTTCCAGGCGCCGTGTGGCTGCGGAGCCGCGGTTACGGTCTCCGGAGCCCAGCCGCTCCCTGTGGGGACGAGGCACCCGCTGGGGCCTTACGTTAGGGTGAGGTTTCAATTTTGGTTTGTCTCCCAAGGGGCACTGTCCGGACCACGGCTTTTCCTCACCGCCTCTTTCCTGCAGAGAGGGCTTCCCTGCCCCAGGCGCCGGGTCGGGATGAGGTCTCCGTTCATGTGTGAGATCTATCTGCCTGTGTATCTGTTCGGGGTAGGAGGATAGGGCACTGTCGCCGTACTGACGGCAAGGTCACCTCTTTGCTGTGGCTCGACCCCCGCTCCCAGACCTTGGGTGGCATCTGGGGGTTGGGGGTGCGGGAGCAGAAATTGGGCGTGGGAGACATGGCTTGTCATTGTGTTTTTCCCTCCTCAGGGCCCTTCCATGGCTTCCCAGGAAAGGGTGGAGGCAGTGACCAAAGGAACAGGGTTCTGGCGCTGCCCCGGGCCAGCCACTTACACCTCGGGGACCCGCGAGCTGCTCAGAGGTCAGTGTGTTTAAAGAACAGGAGAAGAATGGTGGTGGGCGTTATCCTCTGTAACTCCGTTCTCCCCGGCATGACCTGTGGCTTAGCAATTGCTATTTTCATTTTACGGATAAGAAGCCTGGGGTTCAGAAAGATTTGGGGATCCTCCAATTTGCAAATGGCCCAAAGTCAAAGAAATAAGAAATTTGAAGTGATTACCTCCTGTGCATCCCTTAGATCACACTTTCAGTTTCCCCAGGGAAACCTTATCTCCTCCCCACCCACCCCCACAGTGGAACCCACAGTTCTGTGCTTTCACACTACCAAATACCATCTCCTTCAATGGACAGCGCAACCTGGAGTCGGATACTCAGTTGTCTCCCCCTGGATTAATATTCACTACCCCTCTAGATCATGAACTTCAAGGCCAGGGCATGTGCCTGTGTGGGCTCACAATTGCAGCTCCAGCGCCTGGCCCGTGCTTAATAAAATACTGTCCATTGGTTCATTCACTCAACGAGAACCAAAAAATGTAAACCTGCTTAATGTGCTTTAGGCATTATTCTAAGTGCTAGGGATACAGCAGTTAAAAAAGAAAGAAAGAAAAAATGCAGCACCTGGGTGGCTCAGTCGGTTGAGCATCCGACTCTTGATTTCAGGTCATGATTCCAGGGTTGTGGGGTTGAGCCTCGAGTCAGACTCCACACTGAGCTTGGAGCCTGCTTAGGATTCTCTCTCTCTCTCTCTCTCTCTCTCTCTCTCTCTCTTCCCCCCCCCCACTCTTTCTCAAAGAAACAAAAAGTTTTAAGCTAAATTTAAAAATTAATAATAAAATAAATGAGAAGAAAAAGAAAAACAGCAAAATTCTTGCTTTCTCGTGGAGCTAAGACTCTAGTAGGAGAGTGACAATAAGTATATAGAATTTCAATGATAGTGTTACAGAAAAAACAATGAAGCAGGAAAGGGAAAGAAGGGAAGGAGTCCTGAGGTACAGAATGGGGTTAGGAGGGGAGACAGTTTTACATAGAACAGGGCTCTGTCTGCCGCCCAGAAGGCCTCATCAAGGTGCTTTATCTTTGCAGTGATGATGAAGGAATCCAAATTGACTAACTTCCAACAGCGCCACATCATGGACACCGTGAAAAGTAAGAGGGGGTCCACCGCGGCTTCCCGGGCAGAGGGGCTCTGGACCACACTTTTGAGGCTCCTTCACATTAAGGGGCTGGGATCTCATTTAAAAAGACCAGGGGCACCTGGGTGGCTCAGTCGGTTAAGCATCTGACTCTTGGTTTCGGCCCAGGTCATGATCTCACCGTTCGTGCGATCGAGACCCCCATCGGGTTGATAGCCTGGAGTCTGCTTGGGATTCTCTCTCCCTCTCGCTCTGTCCCTCCCAGGGTCTCTCTTTCTATCTCCTTCTCTCTCAAAATAAATACACTTTTAAAAATTCTATTTAAAAAAAGGTTTAAAAAATTGAATAGTATTTTTGACCCTTTAGGGCCTTTGCTTCTTTCCGGGACGTAGTCCTCGCACCACAACAAGCCTCTTGCTGCTGGCTGGCTCTAGCCATCCTCCCAAGAGATCACAGCCCCGTCGAGACGTCCTGCGCAACCAAAATAGTCTCACCATGGTCGTGCCTGCAATCGGTTACGCACATACCATAATGAGCTCTCCGGGGGAAAGGACTGTGTCTTCCTCCACGTTTTGTTCATTCACAACTTAGCTAGTAGAAGCAAGACAACTGGCAGAATTCCAACACATGAAGAGTAACACAAAGGCTTTTCCAGAGCTCGCCTCTGACCACCCATCATATTAGCTATTTAAAAAAAATTTTTTTTATGTTTATTTATTTTTGAGAGACAGAGACAGACAGCATGAGCAGGGGAGGATCAGAGAGAGAGGAAGACACAGAATCCGAAGACAGGCTTCAGGCTCTGAGCTAGCTGTCAGCACAGAGCCCGACACAGGGCTCGAACTCACGAACCGTGAGATCATGACCTGACCCGAAGCTGGAGGCCAGACGCTTAACCGACTGAGCTACCCAGGCGCCCCTAGCTATTTTTAAGGAAAACAACAAAGTGGGACTACGTGGGCACGGTAGCAAGGTGCACTCTAAGATCTTGAAAACTACCTTGCTGGGGCGCCTGGGGGGCTCCGTCGGTTGAACGTCTGACTTCAGCTCAGGTCATGATCTCACAATTCGTGAGTTCAAGCCCGGCACCAGGCTTGGTGCTGACCGCTATCTCAGAGGCTGGAGACTGCTTCCAATTCTGTGTCTCTTTCTCTCTCTGCCCGGCCCCTGTTCACACTCTGTCTCCCTCTGTCTGTCAAAAATAAATAAATGTAACTTAAAAATTAAAAAAAAAAAAAAAAGAAAAGAAAACTACCTTGCTTTCTGAGATTTCACGGGATCAGTGTTTCATGGATCAGAATGCAGACCTGTGAAGTTGCCTCTAAGAGACAGAATGTCAGAACCTTCTCTACTGAATCTACCAGAAGTGATTGCCTTTCGTGCAGGGGCAGGAGGGCCCCTTCGCAGCCACAGAAGCGAAGGGAAGGGAGTGTCGGAGAGACAGATACCGGAAGTGCCCTGTGCAGCGGTGGCCGGTCTGCCGGGCCAGTGCAGGGTCAGATCTCCGTCACTGTGGACAGGAACAGCCCAGGCTGCTGCCCTCACCCACCTGAGTCACGTAACTGTCTCTGCACTCAGCCACCCACTCATGATTTGGTGGCCCCCGTAGCAGGACTACAAAGAGAAGGTGCTAGAAATTCCACTAAATTCCAGGAAACCAAGGACTATGCCCGCCTTGTTCACCGCAGGACCCCCAGCCCCTACGTGCTCCATAGTTACTGGAGGACTGATTTCATTAGGCAAGTAACTGGTGTGCCTGACGGTTTTATTCTCTAAGTTTTCTTTTTAAAAACTTGTCTCCAAGCAGTTGTGTTGGGTCTGCTTCCTCCTAGAATCCCTTCTTTTTCGTTCCTCCTCTTAACCAAATCCTACTTGTTTTGAGGCTTCATTCTATTGCTAGCCACGAACTCCTTGCCTTCGCCTAACTCCCAGAGCGAGCTGGGCCATCGGCCTTGCTCGCTCCGTCCCTGGCCCCCTCGCCTCCTGGTTGCCGCTCCATTCCAGGCCTGTGACCGCCTCACAGCCTTTGCTCTCGCTGTTTCTTCTGCCCGAAATGCTCTTCCCCAAAATATCTGCACTCACCATTTCGGGGTCTGACCTCATCATGAAGCCTTCCCTGCCTCCCCTATTTAAAACTGTAAATTCTGCTCTGACATATTCTGTTCCATCCCTGTCCTGTCGCTGACTATGTATTTTACTTAATCATCCATCATTCACACTCCTCCAACCGCACATGTAAGTGCCATGAGGGGACTGTCTTCCCACTTTACCCCCAGTGTCCTGGGCCTATCACTCAGCAGACAGGCAGTCCGTATTTGCTGGGTGGATGACAAAAGGCTAGAAAAGGCAGGAGAGGTAGATGGGGGCCGGATCAGAACAATGGAGGTGGGGGGACTGCTCTGAGCTGGGCTTTGGGGCAATTGAGAGGAAGGCCAGTCAACCTGGTAGGAGGTGACACACTTGGCTGGCCTGGGGGAGGATCCCCAGATCTGGGGGAGTCAGAGGGGATGGACAGTAGCGGGGATTGGTGTGTGTTACCATCGAAACCATCCCTTCCTGCCTGAGGACCAAGCAGGTTTCAGGAATCCGTCTATAGAAATAAAAGCAGCAGTACCCAGATGTGATGCACAAGAATGTTTATTGCAGCACTGTTTGAAGTAGTAGAGAAAAAAACCAGCCTGAGTTTCTGAAATTAGAAGACTAGCTGAATAAATAATGCATCCATTCTAAGAACTAGTATCTAGCTATAAAAAATAAGTTATCTATAAATGAAGTGATCTGGAAAAGTGTCCACGATAAATTGTTAAGTGAAGAAGAGTCGATTACTGACTAGAACACAGTATGATCCAGTGTCTGACAAACGGAGCTCACATACGCACACGCGTCTTTGAACATGTTCGTATTAACATCAAAACGTTTGGAACGAGACCACCAGATTATAACAGTTGCTCGTTACAGGGTAGGGGTGGGAAGTTGGAGGGGGGAAGAGAAGACTGTTCGACTGCTTGGAACAGGCAGGTATGCCTTTGATAAATTAAAAAATAATAATAAAAGCCAGGGGGGCCCCCCACCCCCAACCTCGAACCTTCCTTCCCCAGGAGGAGACACTCTGCCTCTACAGTGCAGCCCGACATCCAGCCAGAGGGTCCTGCCTTCCAAACAGCCAGCCTCAGCCATCTACCTGCCTCCCATCCTGGCGGCCCGGCCCCACCTCCGGCCTGCCAGGGTGTGCCAAGCAGCCGGGGCCTACAGCCGGGAGCCATTCAAGCCTCAAGCCACTCGTAAGTGACAGGGCATTGTGAGCCCCTCTTCCACCTCCCTCCCCCAGGGGGCCTGGGGCCAAGCCGCCTGCAGGGTAGGGCAGGGCAGGGCCAGCACGTGTCTAATCAAATTCTCTGTTTGTACTAATGCCCTTGAGCCTTGGCACTTGTTAGCCTGGGGGTGTTCAGGGTAAAGAGGAAACCAGCGACTTGGTCCTTTTTCTTTCTTTTTTTTTTTTTTTTGAACTCTGTAATGATTAACTGGAGTCTATGTTTAGCTGTCAGATCTCAGGGCCCCCGCCCTCTTAAGGTCACACAGGCCCACATAGTAGGTACACATACGACCTACTTCCCAGAGCCTTTTGCCTCGCTTCCTCCTTGGCATCTGGTGTCACCCTTGGCCCAGACCCGCCAACAGCTCCACGCGGCCTCTCCGCACAGGCTGCCTCCACGGTGACCACAGTGCTCTTCGTCTCGCCTGCCCCGGGGCAGCGTGCGGGTTCCCACATTAGTTCTTCCCGCCCTCCCCCTCCCTGCCTGTCTGGGCAGGACGCACCCAGGGGCTCCCAGGGTACGAGGCGCAGGGACCCTGGACCAAGCAGGCCCAACTAGGAACTCGGGCCATGAGGGGGGTGCCCTGCCTGCCTTAACTAGGCCCTTCCTGGGCCCTGTAGGAGATCTGGAGAAAGAGAAGCGAAGACTCCAGAACATTTTTGCCACTGGGAAGAACTCCGAGGAACAGAAAAGGAAGCCCCCTCCTGTGCGACAGGAGCACCCTGCCCCTGAGCCAGATAGGTTTGAAGAATGTAAGCCACGGACAGGGCACTTAGTTAGGCTGGGGAGGGTGTGGGGGGGCACGATCGGGGGGGGGGGGGGGGGGGGGGGGGGGGGGGGGGGGGGGGGGGGGGGGGGGGGGGGGGGGGGGGGGGCGGGGTGGAGGGTAACCCTGAGGGCCAACGAGTGGGAAACACTGCAGAAATGCTTCCTCTCCTTAAAGGGAGCAGGCTGTTGCCCCCGCCACCCCTCCCAGGAGCCCAGAGGCCCCCACTGCCCTATACACTGACGCCCCTTGTCCCCTGTCCAGTGGTAAAGGAAATTCAGGACAGGAAAGAATTCCTGGCTGACATGGAGGCGCTGGGACAGGCCAGACAGTACCGAGGGATCATCCTGGCAGAGATCTCCCAGGTAGAAGCAAGGGGGGCGGGGGGGCGGCGGGGGCCTGCCATGAATGTGCAGCATGAGTGGACAGGGCACCTGTGGCCCAGGATGGGGGCCCTTCAAGGTCCCACCCCAATACCCAGCTTTCCCTGCTGCCCTTTGCAGAAACTGCGGGAAATGGAAGTCATTGACCACAAGAGGAGCAAGGAACTTAGGAAGGTTCTTGCCACCCTTGATGTGTCTCGAGAGACAGGGGCAGAGTAGCCCAATCCGGACCACTGAAGCCCACCCCACTGCCCAGCAGGGTCACCCCGCTCCGGTCAGCCCACCTACCCTGGCCTCCAGCCACGTCAAATGGCCTCATGGAACTGCCCCAGCCCAGGGAACCCCAGGCACTTACAGCACCCTAGAAAATGGACCCATCTCGGAGAATGAGCTGATTTCTCCTCAAGACTTCGGGGAGCCTGGGGTAGCTGAGCCGCTGAGACCCACAGTCACGGTCACAGACACAGGCGTGCATGCGCGCGCACCACACAGAAGCACACACGACTTTTCTCGGGGACAGAGCCCACATTCAGTGAAGGCAAGGCCCAATCGCACCCTCTTGGCCAGTGTCCGAGTTCCTCCCACGGGCCTCTTCCTCCAACCCCCCCAGCACCCACTGTGTGCCCTACGCATTTACTCTTCAGAACTGAGGAATGAATAGGAGTCCTTTCAACCTACATGCCTTAGGACTACTTATTTGATTCTTACAGCCTCAAAATGTTTAACCTCTACCATTAACTGGCCATTGGGACACCTCTAATGTAGGTGTCACATGTGGTTTTGTTTTCAGAGGCACAGGCTTGTTTGTTCAAGGACCTGGGATTTTTTCAAGCCCAGATTTCTAGCCATTTGCACCGCTCAAGGGGAAATGAGAACCAGCACTTCCTGAACACCTCAAGGCCGGGCCCCGGGGCAGGTGCTCAGTTTCACTCGGCCCACGTGTTCGATAAAGCCCTGTGACAGTTTGCTACCCACCATGGGGAACCTAAGCTCCCCCCGGACACTGCAACCAAGGTCATTCAACCTGCAAGCAGCCCACTAAGGGTTAGACGTTAGTTCTCGGCCTTTCCACTAAACCCGCGGCCCACAGAGACCCAGTGGTGTCTAGACCCAAAGAGCCTGGCTCGGAGGCTCCGATCCCAGCCAGTGTCTTGCGAGCCTGGGCAGCACCCCAGACTCAGCAATGACTGACTGACTGCTCATCGGGGACACCCTGCCTCAGAGGGCTACAGAGACCCATGACCACACGAACAGCCCCCCAGGCCTGGCACGCGGTACCCGGAGGTCCCCTGCCTTCTGATGACCACGAGCCCGGCATCCCCAGGACTCTTTCCTGTCCCCACACGTCAAAATACTTTGGAAATGTACGCAGCTCTCCCTGTGCTTTAGTAAAATCACCTTTTTTACCCCAAAAAACCTTTTTTTTGGAAATTTCAACCAACACTCCCACCTGGAGGGAGTCATATAATCCTGCAGGCCACCGTGACGCAAGTTTTGGGTTGCAGAGCAAACAGGGCCCCCCAGCCTCAGACAGGCAAGTGGCAGCGGCCAGATCAAGGGCTGGCTCAGGAACATTTCCACAGGAGGCCTGTGTCCACACACCCTCCGGAAGCTGAGGGCAGAGGGTGTAACGTGACAAGGACAGCTGTCCTCCACCTCAAAGGGCCCCCTCCCGGAGCCCGGAGCCCAGAGGCTGCAAACTGGAGAACGCCAGGACAGATTTGACCACCCATATTTGACAATACAGCCTGGCCTTGATTTAAATTCATATGAGTTGCCAACATTTACAAATCTCACACACACACACAAACACACACACACAATCTGGATTTCTAGATGCTTCTGAAGTAAATGGAAAAGTCTGGCCATGCAGGCCTGCATTCCCACAAGCTACAGTTGACCTAAGTAAGAAAGAACTTCCCCCTTTAGTTTGGGGCATGGACACCCCCAGTTCACCCCAGTCTCCACCCCCTGAGTGTCCGGACACCAAGACAGCCCACCAGAGCCACCCCCCAGGTTACGCCCAGTCCTGTCATGGGTGTGACCTGCCTGCCCCCTGAAAGCCTTTGTGCTGGAGTTGGTGGCCAGCTCCAGGTCTACGGGCATGTCCGGAAGGAGACCAGCAGGGGCTGGGCGGGTGTGGGAGACACCTCTCCTGGCTGCGGACACTGGCAGGACCGAGGGCCAGGCCCCTGGCAGGGATAACCCCACAAGTCCCTTCCGTGAGACCAGAGAGGTCTCTGGCCACGGCACGAGGCGGAGGCAGGGAAGAAGGCAGACCTGGCTGAGGACACCACAGTACCCAAGGCTCCGGGGCCCTGACAGCTGGGGTTGCCTCCATTTATTGTTGGTGAGGAAGATCCTCGTGAGTTGATACAGTGCGTACTTTCCCCAGAGGTGTGCCGATGGTACCCTGGAGCACCCCAGAGATAGCTTATAGCAACAGTGCTTTGACCAAGAGCTGCTGGACACGTTCCCTGGGGAAAAGGCCATTATCCCCATCGGCTCCTCCTCTCCCATGGCCACCTCTGGGGGGAGTGGCCATCAGTCCTTCGGGGGAACAAGTTGGGAGAGAACGGACAATAGTCGAGTGTGAACAGACAGACTGATGACGACCACACGCAGGAGCAGGCCTGCCATCCCCCAGCCCTGGGGAGAGTGGGGGGGACTCTAAAAGAGGGGTCAGACTACAGTGTGTTAAGGAACCAGGATTAGCACCTCTGTGAAGCACCCTCCCAAGACTGATGATCAGGGACCGGAACTGCCACTGGGGCCTGCCTCTCAGAGACCCCTATCCACCCCGGCGTGGTCGCCAAGCCCCGTGTCCCTGGGGGCCGGGGGGTGAGGTTTCCTATGGAACCAGGGGAGATGAGAGAGGCACCTCCTAGAGCTCTGAGGGACAGAGGGAGGGATCTGTCCACCAGGCCCGTTTGTGTCTGAGGGCACAGTAAGGAGCTCACACCTAATTAGACTTCATAAATAGAGCTCATGAGTGAGGAGAACCAGGTTCAGGGCCACCTGTGCTGGAAAGGACAACAGGGACTCAGAGCCAGGGCTAGGGCAGGAAGAAGCCACACAACCAAGCCCTAGTAGAGGCCTGAAGGCAGGAGACCCCGGCTGGAGGTCCGCTGTGGGTGCACCCTGCAGGCACAATGACCTCCAGGTCAGAACTATGACAGCTAAGAATCCCATCTGGATGCGGTACAGAACGGAAGAGGAGGGACCAAGGGGCTGCCCGTCCCAGCAGGGGCCGGGTGGGTGGGCACTGCAGGTATGCTCGGCCGAGGCCCCTCCCTGGACCCAGGAGCCTGCTCCCTAGGAGGGTCAGTCCTAGCATCTGGAATCACCAGAAGCAGTCCAGGCAGGGCTGAGCCACAGCCGCCTGTGGCTCAGAGAAGGGGGAAGAAAACTCTTTGGCCCAGACCAGCAAGAGGACCCTGAGGAGGGAGAGGCTTGTCACCCAGACAGTCCCTCCCCTCATGTCGTCCTTTCTCAGGACGGATCCTGATGGGAAGCGGGGTGTCCCCTCTCCCCCAGTGAGGCAGAGCCCAGGGGCTGAGCCAGGAGGGGTGAAAGTCCCAGCCGGCAGCCCTTGCTGTTAGCTCTTGTCCCCCGGGGACTTGCTCTTGGTGTCACGCTTGTTTCCTAGCAGCTTCAGCACCTTCATGGTCTTGAACTTCCCCTTCTTCTTGCCCTCGGGTTCCACCTCCCTCTGGAACTCTGCAGACGAGAAAGCGGAGTATGTCAGGACAGGCCAGGGGCAGTGACGGAAGCCCAGCTCTGCCCCTCCACCTCGTGGGGATCGTGGGCCACGTCACTTCCCCTTTCTGGGCCTACAGGATGAGGACTGTGCCCCTCTCCCAGGCCTTCCGACTCCCACGCCAGTGCCCTTTTAGCCATTCCGGGCACCGTCTTGTCTCTGGTAGGCACTGCTGTTGGAGCCCACAGACTCCTCCATCCAGACGTCAAGGAGGAATGCCATGCCTAGCTTCAGGCAGCCACCCCAGGAACGTGACCCTGGCCCGGCCTGGCCCTCCCCGTAGCCCACCTCCCAGCCCAGGCCACCGCCATTCTGGCTCTAGGGTCACCTGCCTCGCCACACACAGCCCTCCACGCAAGAGAGAGGCTGGGGGTTTGCACACCACCCCTGTGGTGCCCGCCCGCCAACAGTTCTGGTGAACGAACCAGATCCCCAGTGGGGGGGCCTCACCTTTCCTCCTGATCATGGCTTCCAACATCTTGTCTTCCTCTTCCTCCCTGAAACGAGAGAGGGAAGCCAAGGGTCCCACAGGAGGAAGGACCGGATATTCCCTCAGTCCCTTCTGGCCCCTGAGCCCCCGCCAACGGGGTCGAGCAAGGGTGTGCAGGGGGATCGCTGACAGTGAGGTCAAGGCTGGCCACGCCTGCTCTGGGCGCCCCCTGCAAGGATTCCCAGGGGGTAGCCCCACCCCACCCGTGTCACCTCTGCCGGTCCTCATCAAGACAGTTGACGATGGCATTGCGCTGCTCGATGAGGGTCACGAGCTCCTGCATCAGCACCTTCTCCCGGCCCCGGTCCTCCTCTGTCCAGTCCTTTTCTGCCCGGGGAAAAAGGTGGGGGGCATGAGCGGCGGGAAACCGGCCCGTCTTCCCAGGAAGCCAGGAACCAAGGCCTGAGCGCCAAGGCGGCAGCGGGCTGGCCCCGTTCTGGATGCTGTGAGGACAGGACGAAGGGGCCCAGCTGGGTGGGGATCGCAAGTTCTGGGGGGAGATGAAGGTCGTGACGGAAGAGACAAAGGACACTAGGAGGCCTACCAAAAAAACCCTTTGAGGGGCTCCAGGAAGACAAGCACAATACGTGAGCCGAAGTTGGACGCTTAACCGGCTGAGCCCCCCGGGCGCCCGGACAACACATGTCCTGGGAACAGACACCAGCTCATTCCTGCTTGTGTTCAACAAACATTCACTGGGTGGTTTCTTGGAAGGGGCAGGATTCAGGCTGGGTCTGCTGAGAGCCCCCAAAAAGGGCTGGCCACAGTGGCGCAGGGCTGGGGGACAACAGAGGACCCCTGGGTCCTTGCACGGTAGAAGCAGTGTGACCCAAGTGGCGTACTGGGACCTTGATACAGTGCCACGGAGGAGGACAGATTAGAGGGGCCAGGACCCTAGGGGCGGGGAGCCCAGCCAGCAGGTGTCCCTGAGGTCTCACATAGCTGCTGCCCCACCAGCTTTCTCTCAAGAACCGAGCCATCCCACGGGACCCCCCAGAGGCCCACCTGTACCTTTTTCCCTCTCACCCAGCCTACAGCCTCCCAGGGGAAGGGAGTCCACACTTAGCCTTTCCTCTACAACATCTGGTGCCACAGGCCTCCCTGTCTTGAAAAAAACATCCTGAGGCCCCCTAGTCACGTCCCAGTGTCCTAACACCTCATCCTGCCAACGGCCAGAAGCCGTTGGCCCAGCATGATTCTAGGGACAGCACGGGCTTTTGAGTCACCACCGCAAATCCAACCCTATTCTGTCACTTCCCAAACCTGGGGCCCAGGAAGGTTATGTGCCTAACCTGTATGTAGGGAAACTGAGGCTCAGGGAAGCCAAGTCCTTGGCCAGCGTCACACAGCAAGGGGAGAGCCAGTCTTTGAGCCCGGGTAACCGACACCCCCAAGGTACAGCCCTGACGATGTTTTATGGGTCCCTAGCCCATCTGGGACCTTAAAAACCAGTCTCACCCTGCAAAGGCAACATCCAGGACAGGATGACAAGCCCAGGACATGCTGCCATTACACAGAAGGCTGGAGAAGCAACACAGTGAGCCCAGGCCCAGGCTGCCTGGGGACACAGGTGCTGCACCGGCTCCGGCCACAGGATGTCGCTGTAGCTCCCTCTGCCCCGGCCTCCAGGAGATTTGGGAATGACTCAGGGAGTGGAGTGGCTTCCAGAGACCCTCCTGCCTCAGGGGGCTCAGCCAGCCCCCCAAGTTCCCCAGTCAGCGGAGAGGCAGGGCCACCATCCCAGCAGACGGAGGGGCTGCGTGTGCAGGGGCAGGCCAGGCCAGAGACATGGATTAGAAGCCCAGCTCCACCGGGGCGCCTGGGTGGCTCCATAGATTAAGCGGCCGACTTCAGCTCAGGTCATGATCTCACGGCTTGTGGGTTCGAGCCCCGCATCAGGCTCTGTGCTCAGAGCCTGCTTCAGATTCTGTGTGTCTCTCTCTCTGACCCTCCCCTACTCACACTCTGGGTCTCTCTCTCTCTCTCTCTCTCTCTCACAAAAGTAAATAAACATTAAAAAAAAAAAAAAAAAGCCCAGCTCCACCACCAGTGGGCAAGACTCTCAACCTCCAGCTTTCCATTTCCCCATCTGTGAAATGGGAACAGTGACGTTCACCGGGAACAGTGACGTTCACCGCCTGGACCAAGAAGCAGCCAAGAGATGGCTCTTCTGGGAGATGGCTCTTCTGGTCTCTCTGCCTAGCTGTGGCTCAACTACATGTCATGGCCACAGACCCCAACTCAGCCACACGTAATAACCATCAACCATCAGTCCCTCCAAGGGCACAGAATGCCTCCATATCCACAATCTCCTGGTCCCAGGAATATCCTACAAGGTGGTACCTTCATCTTGTCTTACACTTGAAGCTACTAGGAGTCTGAGATGAAGAAACCTGTCTAACCACCCCCACCTCCACACCCGATCCTCTGCCCCCAGCATTTTTTAAAAAAATTTTTAAAGAGAGACAGAACGTGAGCGGGAAGGGGCAGAGAGAGAAGGAGACACAGAATCCGAAGCAGGCTCCAGGCTCTGAGCTGTCAGCACAGAGCCCGATGCGGGGCTCGAACTCACGAGCCGTGAGATCATGACCTGAGCTGAAGTCTGACTGCTTCCAGCACGTTAGTGGCAGAACACCTAACCTTGTGACTCCACGCACACCTAGTCCTTCCCGCTGCCCCTCCACCCTTCTAGGCCATTCCCGCCTCTCCCAGAGTATGTAGGGAACCCACCTTCCCTCCTACCACGGCTAAAATCCTGCCGTGCTCTGGCCCAATGGCCATAAGCCCAGGGCCACCTCTGGACAGACATCTGCTGTCACCCGTGCACCTAGGGCAGCCCTGGGCCCTGGAGCCCAAAGGCCCTCCCCAGCGGGTGCCGCTCTACCCACAAGTTCCAAGAGAGGGAGTGTGGCACAAACAGGCCAGTCTGCTCCAGGGCCCGGTGTTGTGTGAGAGCCTTGTCATCCCTGATGCCACAGGAGCCCACGCCCCCGCACCGGCCGCGCCGCGCCCTCGCCTGCCATCGCTCGAGCCTGTGTACCACCTGTTACGGGACCCAGACGGCATCTCCCAGCACTCTCCTCCTCTGGCCCCGTTCCTGGAGCCCGGCTGTCCCCAGTCCAGTGGGCAAGCACCGGGCCCACTTGGAAATGTCGCCAGGTCCCCCAGGGCGGGCGCCCACACTCACCCGGCTTGTTGAGGAGGCACCGCAGCTCGTACTCGACGTCCGCCTGGCGCTGCTCTAGGTTCTGCTGCTTGAAACTAGAAGGAAGGAATATTGACTGCTAACCCTGCCCCCTTGCATCGCCGCCCTGCCCTGTGCTGTCAGTGATGAGGGAAGACAGGGAAGATTCTCCGTTGTAAACGCTACGGGTTCTGGGGACTGGAGCAGGGGGCCGAGTGGGGGAGGGGAGAGCAGGACTCACACGTAGATGAGCTCAGACTCCCGCCGCACCAGCAGATGCTTCTCGTGGATGAGTTTGAACCAGTCCACCAGCATGTCGTCCTCACGACCTTCTGGAAGCCAGATGCCCGCTGAGGCCAGGGCCAGCGGTGCCTCTGACCCATCAGGGCTCGCCCCCCAGGGAGAGAGGCTCCTGTCACCCCTAAGCCCCACCCACCAGGCCCTCCCAGCAGCTCCCGCACCATTTACTCCGCTGCGAAGCTTCTCCTCCAGCAGGACACCGCGGTGTTCCAGGGCATCCAGCTGGCGCTCAATAGTGTCCATCTCTCCGTGGATGTCCTCCTCGGGGATGTACTGGTCAGCCTGGACCTGCCCAACAACGCCCCCGGTGAGCTGAAGGACAGTCCACCCCTCCCACCTGCCTGCTTCCGGGAGCCTTAGCCATCTCTCTGGCCGGCACTGGGCACCACAGCCCTGGGGGCCTTGGCCGTGTCCCACCCCCCAGCGTGGCCGGGTACAGGATCCCAGTGCAGGGAAGGGTGGCCATGGGGACAGCCACAGCCCCTCGATGCCCCTGGCCCCAGAGCCAACAGGCACACCCAGAGGGAGGCACAACTTCCTGCCCCTCGTGGCCACCCTCCCTCTTCTCTCCCTCCCAGAAATGATATCACAATGTGAGAGCGTGACCCTAGTAGACAGGTAAACCTGGGAATACTCTAATCTGCCCATGCGAGTGCTTTGATCCTTGAACTATTATTAGGCACATGCACCGCCCACTTGAGAACAGCTGGTCTGCCCAACATCCCCCTGGCTGCCGGCTAAACCTCCCCATCGGGCCGTCCGAGGGCCCCTCTCCAGCCTCCGAGGGCAGCTGCCCAGACAGCCCATCCTCTGGAAGAGTCCCGTGGGATGCCGGAGGCAGCCAAAGGAGGGCCTCCCAGGCTCAGGCGCCCAGTGCCTGGGAGCTGCCAGCTCATACCTTGCGCTTGATGAGTGGGAAGCCGTGTCCTGGGGCAGGTGGCCTGGCCGGCTTGGATCCCTTGGTGGCCTTCTTTGTGGTTGGGGACGCTGTGGGCGATGACTTCCGGTTAAAGGGATTCTCCTTGCAGGAAGACTAAAGGCAGAGAGAACAGCAGAGGGTAAGTGTGGGGAAGGGGCAGAGGACAAACCCGCTGCGCTCTCTCTGCCGCCCCCTCTGCCCTCTCTGCCGCCCCCTGCCGTAGTCTGATCCCGTGGGACTGATTCCCAGCATTCCGTCTCTGATGCTCTGAGGTTTCAACCAACATTTCTGTTTCCAAGCACCTGCCACATAGAATTGCCACACCAGATGGATATGTTTAGCCACTCTTGTTCTCACAACCTCTCTGCAAAATGGGTATTTGTAAGGACGGTTTGGGAGCAGAGTATGTTCAGAGAGGTTAATTAACTGGCTCAAGGTCATGCACTTTCCCAGGGACCCCAAGCTAGGGCCAGGGCAGCTGTCCATCACTGGGGCAGTGATCAGGACACGGAGTTCAGGGCCAGACAGCTCCCTCAGGCCTCACAACCACCTTTTCTTCTTTTTTTTATAGTTTATTGTCAAGTTGGTTTCCATATAACACCCAGTGCTCTTCCCCACCAGTGCCCTCCTCCATGCCCATCACACCCCTTCCTATTTTCCCCCTCCCCCTTCAGCCCTCAGTTTGTTTTCAGTATTCAAGAGTCTCTCATGGTTTGCCTCCCTCCCTCTCCCTGATTCTTCCCCCTTCTCCTCCCCCATGGTTCTCTGCTGTCGCCTATCAGACCTATGAGTGCAAACATATGGTATCTGTCCTCCGCCTGACATTTCGCTTAGCATGACACCCTCGAGGTTCATCCACGTTGCTACAAATGGCCAGATTTCATTCTTTCTCATTGCCATGTAGTACTCCATTGTGTATATAAACCACATCTTCTTGATCCATTCGTCAGGTGATGGACATTTAGGCTCTTTCCACGATTTGGCTATTGTTGAACGTGCTGCTATGAACATTGGGGTACATGTGCCCCTATGAATCAGCACTCCTGTATCCCTTGGGTAAACCCCCAGCAGTGCTATTGCTGGGTCCTAGGGGAGTTCTACTGTTAATGTTTTCAGGAACCTCCACACTGTTTTCCAGAGCGGCTGCACCATTTCACATTCCCACCAGCAGTGCAGGAGGGTGCCCGTCTCTCCACATCCTCGCCAGCATATAGTCTCCTGTTTTGTTCACTTTAGCCCCTCAGACAGGTGTGAGGTGGTATCTCAGTGTGACTGCCACCCTTTTCTAGCAGGGACTCGGGCTCAGAGAGGTAAACGAAGCTCCTTGCCCAGTGTCACTGGCCAGGAAGTGTGAAAGAAGAGATTCCACCTTCCAGGTAGACAGCAGATGGAGGAAAAGTGTGGCTTCCTCTCTGTCCAAGAAAGACTCCTACCCTCTGCTGCACCCCCCCTTTACGTACCCACAGCCCTGCATCTGTCTGACCCTCTGCGGACCCCCCGGCCCCCTCTGAGGCCCGCACAGCCAGGCAGCCCCAGCACCGGGACAGGGCCTCGCCTGCCAATACCAGCGATGCCAATGCCTTCCCACTGCTTTCTTTCCCCAGCTTGTTGGAAACGGATGTATCATCATGGGCCCCATGGGAAGGTCTCGCTGGAGGCCTGCAGTGCTCCTAGGAGTGTTTACCCACCTTTCTCCCAGCAGCTCGGGGAGGCTGGAGGGAGCCCTGCTCACCTCCCCTGTGCCAGCCCAGGGATTCATTGGGACTGGCAGTTGCCCTGGGATTTCTAAAGCAGGGAAAGTCCCAGGCCCTGAGTCCAGGCAGGGCAAGGAGACAGGGTTTGGTTGCCACAGGGCAGCACCCAGAGGGGGCCAGCAGGACCCAAGTGCAGGAGGCTCCCAAGCCCCTCAGGATTCTCAGCCTTTTAGCACAGACTGTCAAGTTAACCTCACACACACCCCAGGAGGGGAAGAAGACGTGTAAACGGAGCTGCCTGAACAGGGAGGTGTTCAAAGTTGCCCTCTTCCCCCACCTGCTCCTACTAAGGAACCCTGGGCCTCCTCGGAGCAGCCTGAGGCCCACAGAAGGGGCAGGACCTTCTCAAGGTCACACAGCAGGTGGGCAGCAGGGCAGGACAGGGCAGGTTAAATGTCTGGACCAATAGCTCAGCCCTCTCCCCAGACCTACCCTCTGTCAGGTCCATTAGACCATGACTACGGCCTGATTACACACACACACACACACACACGCCCCCGAGAGCTGTCCGGCCACCCTCCACACAGGGCCACACTAGCCTTGAGCCCCAGCAGGCTACAGCATGTATGCAGAAGTGGACCATCCGAACCTGGCAGCCCCAAAGGACTGTGGCTATAAGAGAGGTGCCCTCAGGAACTAGATACCCCCAGGAATGTCCTGACCCCTAATGACCCCCAGTCCTTGGCATGGGACTGAGAGACAATTGCACAAAGAGGCACGAAGCTCACCTGGAAAGGGGGCTCCCTGAGGTGGGCACCCCCTGCCCACGCTCCCACTTTGAGGAGATGGAGCGTGGGGCGGGCCTGGGGGGAGGGGGCCTTGGGTGGGATCAGGGCCTCGGGGAACGGAAAGGTGGACAGAAGGATGTGAAGATGGACGGTGGCTGGGTGAAGGGGGTCCCGACTGGGCAAGTACATGGAACAGGCAAATAAACAGGGGCCTGGACGCATCACTACATGAAGGGCCAGATGGGGGGACAGGTGGACACAGATGTGAGGGTGGAAGGATGAATCTTGGCGAATAGAGCAGATGGACACATCCGGGTCAGTGGAGAAGGCAGAGGCCAGCAAAGAGGGAAGACCCTGGACAGTCCGGCTCTAAGACCAGACCCCCTCCTCCACCAGACAGGACAGCAGCTCTGAGCAAGGGGGCGGGAACTCACCTTTACCTGGAGCTGCGGGGACGAGGTTCCAGAAGAAGGCACAGGGCTCTTGTCTCCAACCAGTACGAGAGGGGTGGGGGCAGCGCCACTGCAGGGCTTGGCTGGCTGGGACCCCGGGCTGCCCCTCACGTTGGGGGTGAGGCCAGGGGTGGCTTGGGGTGTCCGGTCTGCATTGGGCTGCACCAGTTCCCCAGAGGACGACAGGGAGGAATCGGCGGAGAGGCTGGCCAACGTCCCAGGGGTGCCAGGGGCATGGACTGCGGGCTCGGAGGAGCTCTTGGGCACAGCTGGCGGTTCCAGCAGCGCCCCAGCCGGGGTCTGGCCGGGGCCCTCAGACGACAGGCTCTCCACACTGAGGGCTGGCGACGGGGTAGCCGAGGGCGGCTCCGAGTGTGAGAGGCGGGAGGTGTGGAGAGCTGTGCAAACAAAGGGACACGTGAGTGCCACCCGGGGAGGTACAACCTCATCTAACACCCCCCCAACTCCACAGAGCCATGGGTGGCCCTGGAAACCCAAGTCCTTCCGCGCCAAGGCCAGGGCCCGGAGAACAGCAATGTGCTAGGGCCAAGGTCAGTAGGGGACAAATCATCCGAATCCATCCCCCACGCTTTAGGATCTGCTGTGCCACCTCGGGGCGCATCTGTAGTCCTGGGTTTCCTCCCTGCCTCCCACTTCCTCATGCACATGGCTGCTGCCTCCACTTGCCTGCCCACATCTGATCGGACTCCTTGCAAAGCCCAGTGGAAGGGGCAGATGTGCCCCAGGAAGGGAGGGCAGACAGAATCAAGGCCGGCCTCTCCTCTGCCTCTGACCAGCGGGAGAGGGGAGGAACCGCAGCCGGGCCTGGCCGGGGGCCACCCTCAGCCTCAGGCGGATGATGGATACCAGGCCTCCAAGTCCCACCATCTGTGTGTTCCAGATGAGGCAACAGACTCAGCGAGAAGGCTCTTGCCCGGGAAGGGCTGGGGCTGACACAGCCTTGTGTGTCTCAGCGCTCATCCTGCTCATCGCATCTGAAGCTGCCTGCCACCCTTCGTTCCAGGGTCCTGGGCTCCAGCAGGGGCCGGAGCGCCTGTCCCTAGGCATCTCTCACATGCTCTCAGCACCACGGTCTGAGGTCCTGGAGGCAGCCACAGCCCAGCCATGGTGGAAGGAGACCTGGCCCCAGGCCTGAGAAACCCGCAGAGCAGTGAGAGACAAAAACTACAACGTGCCCGGATGAGAGAGGGCGCAATGGGCGGAGGGGGCACGGCGCCCTGGAGCTGGCCTGCCACCACCACCTTCTAGATGGGGGGATGGAAGACAGACTCGGGAGAGGGACTGCTCAAGGCCCTTACGTGTGTGTCACACACGGCCAGGTCAGAGTCCAAGGTGCCTGGCAAGTGAAGAGTGGTGACTGGAAAGGCGGACTCAGGCTAACCCCCGGCGCCCGCTCTCTGGGCTGTAATGAGCCCCTCAGTGGGCACATATACAATCCTCACCACGCCTCACCCGCGGGGCGCGCCGTGGAGGGTTAGAAGTAAAGAGTCTGGGGCCTCCTGCCTGACACATCCTGCCTCTGCTGCTTCCGTGCTATGAGGCTTTGGGTAAATCACTCACCCTCTCTACGCCTCGGTTTCCTCACCTGCAAAATGGGAGCATGACAAACTACCTCCCAGGTTTGCTCTCGAATTCAGTGAGAGGACACTGTCGCGTGGCCTGGCGGGGATCCCACGGCACCACACACGACCCCTCCCCCCAGCCCCCGGCCCATGGCTGAGCCAGGCAGCCGAGCCTCAGAGTTTTGTCCAGAGGGCTCCCAGAGATGGTACTCACCGAGTGGGGAGGCGCTGGGCACTTGGGGGGCAGGACGCTTCTTTGTCTTGGGGCTGCTGGTGGGGGTGATGCCATACCAGGGGTGCAGGGACTTGGGTGTGGACTCCGAGGGGGCCAGGGCAGGGCCTGGTGCCAGGCTGGGTGCAGCTTGGGACTCTGTCTCCTCCTCCTCCTCCTCCTCAAAGGGGTTGTAGGGCTTGGGCTCCAGGCTGGCTGTCACCTGGCTCTGTTGGGCCACCTCCTCCAGGCCTCGGCCTCCATTCTCCACCCGCCTGCTTGGAGGTCCGGGACTGCTGTTTGGGGGGAGGGGGGCCGGCTTCTTCTTTGGCTCTGCCTGTACCAGTGTGATCCATGGGGGGTCCTTCCTGGGGGCTGGTGTCCTGGACGGAGGTGAAAAGAGGCAGAGACCATGGAGGGGGGCGGTGGCAGCATCCTCTCTCTGGAGAGTTTCAAGTCTATTTATTTCAAAGGGAACAGATAAGAAACTGCACTCTTCTCTGCCAGCCCAGTGGGGCCAGTCTGGGGCCAGGCCTGAAAGGCCATTATAGTCACACCTCTTCTGGGTCCCTTAAGGCCCAGAGAGAGCGAACCTTGACAGCATGCAGCCTCCATTAGCCCAGCGCAGGAAAGGACCCATGGGGGCTCTCTGTGTCACAAGGGATCCAATGGGCAGAGCACCTTGCATACAGCAAGTGCTCACTGAGTGCACCACTATGTCAGCTGGGGCCCAAACCCTCTCCCTCACAGTCCACACAGGGAAGCACAGCTCCAAAGAACAGCTGGACATAGATGTCCTCATGCAGGATGCAGGGTCCCAGGGTGCAGGGACAGGAGCTTTTCTGGGTCTTTCTATACTCCACGGCCAATTCTCACAACAGCTCTGAGGGAGGCCCCACTTTCCCACGTGAACAGAGCTTCGGAGGCGTGGAGAGATAAAGGGGCTCTGGGGGTACTGTCTCTGCCAGAGTACTGCCCACAGAAGTGGGGACCCCAGGGGGGGTCAGGGAAGGAGAGGCGGGCACAGCGCTCCCCCCCCCACACACAGAGTGAGCCTTGCACGTCCTCAGGAGGGTGTGCTGGTGAGGCATGTGCCCACAGGAAGTCTTGCTCCCCCAGGCCCCAGGGGCACCCACGTCCCCACCACGAGGGCCCCCGATGCAGGAAACGTACCTCTCGGACAGCTTGGGGGTCCCTCTCGGCTTGGGGACGGGGGGTTCATGCAGCCTTCCTAATGGGAAAGGGAAAGAGACAGGCCTTCGTGGGCGGCTGCAGGCTGGGCGGCAGAGTCAGGCTGGGGGAACCTGGTGTGCCCTCTCTTTCTATCCAGCAGATCCGGGTCTCCGGGTAGCTATGGCAACCTCGCCTTCAATCCTGTACCTCCGAGGCCCAGCACTCAGGGAGATTAGATAAGCACCCGAGGTGACAGGTGAAGAATGGTCACAGGGGCAAGACCAGGATGCTGGAACCCCATCTGCATTTCAGCTGAGAAGGCGTCTGGGACCCGAGTGTCCCCCGGACACAGACAGGAAACAACACTGCGTCAAATCAGCCCCAGCATCGCCTTCTCCTCAAAGCCTCCTCTGAACCCCAGGTGACCTCCATGCAACCCACAACGGCCTCCACTTCCCCCGGCGTAACAGACTTCCACATTCTCCGGAAACCCCTGGCTCTGTGCCCATCTCCCCCTTAACACTGGCAGTGCCTCGAAGGCACAGATCGACCCGGACAGGATGTCTGTGCCCAGGGCCCAGCTCAGGCCTCTGTGGAACCAAACAAGGTTCAGAGAGCACGGCCCCGCGCCACGGGCGCTCGCAGGCCGGGCATCCCTTCAAGCACCCGCCCCGCCCCCACGAGTGCCCATCCCCCAGGGAAGCCTTGCTCACCATTTACTAAGCCACTGCCGCCACCCTGCTCCCCCAGGGTGTCCTGTTGCAGACTGGACCGGGGCCTCGGCGTGGGGGGCGTCGGGGCCGAGCTCTCGGAGGCCTTCCTTGGGGCAGGTGTGGGGCGGCCGGCCGGGGAGCTGCCCTGCTCCCGGGGTTTGCTCGGAACCCGGGGCTTGCTGGGGATCTGGGGCCGGGGCTCGGGGCCATCCTTGGGCGCATCCACCTCCGCCCCTGCGGGCGCATCAGCACCGGGGCCGCCTCTGGCTGCATCCTTGGCTTCATCTGCTAGTTGCTGCTGCTTTGGCCGCAGGGGGCGCACAGCCTTAGTCCCCGACCGCCCAGCCGGGCCCAGCCTGGCGCAGTGCTCCGCACACACGAAGGTGCCTTCCTCAGGCCCACTTTGGTAAGCTCCAGGGAGCAGGGTGCTAGAGCACTGCCTACACCTGCCGGGGAGAAGGAGGGGTGGGCGCCCCAGCTTAGCCCAGGATACTGGCTGCTCCCTCCCTCCTCTCCTCCCACCTGCCAGCGGGATTCGGCCTCAATGCCATAGACTTCCCAGAGGAAAAGGAGAATGGTAACCGTCAGAAGCACAGAACAATAAAATCCCATGAAATCAGGGGCGCCTGGGTGGCTCAGTCGATTGAACGGCCGACTTCCGCTCAGGTCATGATCTCACAGTCCGTGGGATCGAGCCCCGTGCCAGGTTCTGTGCTGACAGCTAGGAGCCTGGAACCTGCATCGGATTCTGGGTGTCCCTCTCTCTCTGCCCCTCCCCCACTTGCAGTCTCTCTCTCTCTCTCTCTCTCTCTCTCTCTCTCTCTCTCTCTCTCAAAAATGAATAAATGTAAAAAAAAATTTTTTAATTACATGAAATAAGGCAGCATAAGTTGTGAAATGTGCCTTCAGTTTGCGCTGCAAGAGGAAGCAAAAGTTTGCCCCCACGCAGAAGTATCCCATCCCGGGTTTGGGCTGTCTGTCATTAGTGGCTCGGGAAATAAAGTCAGTGCTTTTCAACCAAGCAGTGTTTTTTTGGGGTTTTTTTAATGAAATAGAATAAAATACAGGGCGCCTGAGTGGCTCCATCAGTTAAGATTCCAACTTTGGCTCAGGTCATGATCTCGCGGTTCGTGGGTTCAAGTCCTGTCTCAGGCTCTGTGCTGACAGCTCTGAGCCTGAAGCCTCCTTCAGATTCTGTGTTTCCCCCTCTCGCTGCCCCTCCCCTGCTCACGCTCTGTGTCTATTGCTCAATAGTAAATAAAAACGTTTAAAAACTAAAGAAAGAAAGAAAGAAAATACAACATATCAAAGTGTATCACACACATGAGAATATACGATTTTAGGAAACTCTAAGTCTAGTTGTGCATCTTTTTACAGAGGTTTTTCTTCAACCTGTATCAGAACTGTCACCGTGTCAAATGTGTTTTCTACTGGAGGCCAGGGTAAAATGTCTTGAAAACACTGAGCTCGTGGCCAAAGGCGAATGTGCTGGGGTAATAGTCCCCCTGCTTGAGACGCTGCCCTCATGACGCCTCACTTCAGCACTCAGACCCCTGGGGTTCCAGGACCGGCCATCACACGACCACACACACACACACACACACACACACACACGGAGGCGCACACACACAGAAACACAGACTCACACAGGCACATACTAACGCCCCCACACACCCACAGACACACACAGACACACACACCCAGAAACGGACATACACAGACTCGCACAGATGCACGCTAACCCACAGTCAAATGCATATCGTGTAACTCACTCACTGGCTTCCCTTGACTATTTTCTGATCGCCTTTTTGCAACATATAAAATGTTTTCCTGGGCGCCTGCGTGGCTCGGTGGGTTAAGTATATGACTTCAGTTCAGGTCATGATCTCACGGTTCACAGGTTCGAGCCCCGCATCAGATTCTGTGCTGACAGTTCAGAGCCTAGAGCCTGCTTCAGATACTGTGTCTCTCCCTTTCTCTCTACCCCACCCACACTCATGCTCTGTGAGTCTCTCTGTCTCCCAAAAATAAATAAAACATTAAAAAAAAAATTGGGGCAGTCTGTTAAGGCTCAGATCATGACCTCACAGTTCGTGAGTTCAAGCCCCACATCGGGCCTTGTGCTCACAGCCTGCTTCAGATTCTGTGTCTCCCTCCCTGCCCCTCCCCTGCTCACACCCTGTCTCTCTCTTTTTCTCTCTCTCTCAAAAAATAAACATTAAAAAAATTTTTTAAATAAATAAATAAATAAAATGTTTTTCTACATTTTCTAAGTTATTTGCCTTTTCTTCGTTTCTTATTCCATTTTCTTCAAACTTAACTTCCCCTGGGAGCCACACATTGAAAACAAGTTGTGATGTTTTTAAAAATCTTTTTTTTCTTTCAAAGACTTTTAAAGCAGCTCCTTCATTGTCACTAGGTAGTTCGCCTCCAAGAGCTCTGGCACCGGGGGCAGAATCCCCGAGCTCAGCCCCTTCTCTAATTATGTGACAGAGCAAGGCTTTTCCCCTTACCAAGCCTTAGTCTGCCCATCAGTAAAATGGGAATAAGCAAGATGTTCTGGCATGAAGGGCCCCACAATGGGCCTGGCACACTGAGATGCTGAATTCATGAAAGCCCCCTCCCGGGAAATGGGGTGCTGGGGGAGCACAGCCCGCTGCCCCCCCGGGCCCCCCCAGCCACTCACCGGAAGCAGTGCCTGTGGTACAGTTTGCCCTCGGCCAGGTAACGCTGCACCAGGTGCACGTGCTGGTGGCAGGCCGCGCACGTGCTGCTGGGGGTCCGGTGGGCACCCTGCTCTGACAGACTGCTCGAGGAGAGCTCCTCACCCTGCAGGGATGGAACAGGGTGGGCAGATGGGGGGTAGAGGTGTGGCCACCAGCTACCTCGTTTAAGAAAAGCCCCCGTCCAGGGCGCCTGGCTGGCTCAGTAGGTTAAGCGTCCGACTTCAGCTCAGGTCATGATCTTACAGTTCACAAGTTCAAGCCCCGTGTCGGGCTCTGTGTTGACAGCTCAGAGCCTGGAGCCTGCTTCCGATTCTGTGTCTCCCTCTGTCTCTGCCCCTCCTCCGCTCACACTGTCTCTCCTTCTCTCTTTCTTTCTCTCTCTCAAAAATAAACATTAAAAGAAATTCTTTTAAAGAAGAACCTCTTTCCCCTCCAAAAGCCACTGCCCCCCACATCCGCACAAACATCGCAGTAGTCATGTACTTCATCAAGAGCCCCAGAGAAGCAGAGAAAGGGACAGTCACCCCTTTGCAGATGAGGAAACTGAGGCCCAGAGAGGGGGAGAGACTTGCTCAAGATCCCTGAGTCAGAATGGAAACAAAAATCCTGACTTCCGGTTTCTGGGGGCCTCCCTTGCCAGAAAGAGGGCTCCTGGCTGTATTTCCCCTTCCCCTCTCACCCCTGCAGGTCAGCCCTGCGGGTGACTGTCCTCTGAAGCCCACCTCATCTGCCTTCTCTGCCTGCCCTCCCAGAGCTGCAGATGTAAATCCAGCTGCAGATGTAAATCCCCGTTTCTCCACTTCCAAGCACCTTGACCATGAGCGAGCTTCTCACGCCCGCTGGGCCTTGGGTTCCCTCCTGCAAATGGAACCCTATGATCCCTGCCTGTCCCAGCCCCGCCTCACTAGGCATCGAGCTAGGAAGCTAACAGGCTGTCTCAATCTGGGGAGCATTTGCTGGATGACATGTGTAAATCCTGCCAGTGCCATGCCGGCAGTCAGTGTTGCAGACTATGCCCCCTTCCCAGGCCCGGCGTCTCCGGATTCCCCCTCCCCCCAAGGCCCTGGAGAAAGAATGGAGCTCCGTGCCACAGAATGGGACTGGAAACGGCCCCCTGTCCCCTCACCCACCCAGGCCAATGAGGCTCTACGGCCAAAGCCCATGGGAAAAGGACCAAGAATGAACATGGCAACGGCCCGGCCCGGCCGCCCCAGGCATCTGCCTACCTGTGCCCCGTCTCCTGGGTCTGCTGGAGAAGGTGCTTCGGATGGTGGGGAGGAGGGCACCTGGGCCTTTCGAGGTGATGAGACACCAGCTGCCAAGAGACAGGAGAGAGATCCTGAGGCAGGTGGAGACCCGGGCGTCCCACAAGGCCCCGACCTGGTCTGTAACTTGAGCTCCACAGCTACGGCCTTTGGGTAGACTACCCAACACAGCCGGACCAGAGCAGGCTCCCACTTCCCACCTCCTCTTGCAAGCCAAGGGCAAGGGCAAGGGCAAGCTACTTAACCTCCCTGAGCCTGCGCTAAGTGGGACAGTGACTCCTACAGTCCAGGGACAGTGTAAAAGCTAAGGTAACAATGTGATCACAGAATTACCAGCACCCAGCATGTGGCAGGGGAAGGGGGTTGGAGGGAAGGAAAAGAGAGGAGCCACGTGGAACTGGTCGGAAGATTCAGGAAAATGGGCTCGTGTGGCCCAGACCCGGCCCGCACTCCCTCACGGCAGAAGAAAGCCGCCCACCGCACCGGCCAGCCCCTCACCTCCACCCTGAGACTCCACTACTTTATCACCTCAGCAAATATCCATGGTACCCCATGATTAAAATTAAAAAACTGGGGCACCGGGGTAGCTCAGTGGGTTAAGCGTCTGACTCTGGATTTCAGCTCTGGTAGTGATCTCAGGTTTGTGAGATCGAGCCCCATGCCGGGCTCTGTGCTGACAGCACAGACCCTGCTTGAGATTCTCTCTCTCTCTCCCTCTCTCTCTGCCCGTCCCCCTGTTCATGCTGTGTGCAAGCTCTTGCTCTCTCAAAATAAATAAACATGTAAAAATAAATAAAATAAAAATCTAAAATGCAGAAAACCATATACCCCCAAAAAGTCAATTTTACAGTTTGATAATTTTAAGAATAAACCCCAAGTTCCTTACTGTAGTCTAAAATATCGGGGCATCTGGGTGGCTCAGTCGGTTGAGCATCTGGCTTCAGCTCAGGTCATGATCCCACGGTTCATGGGTTCAGACCCCGCATCAGGCTCTGTGCTGACAACTTAGAGCCTGGAGGCTGCTTCCGATTCTGTGTCTCCCTCTCTCTCTGTCCCTCCCCCATCTCTCTCTATCTCTCAATAATAAATAAATGTAAAAAAATTTTTTAAATATCATTTGCCAAACTTTACTTTATTAAAGAATTTTTTGGGGCTACTGGGTGGCTCAGTCAGTCAGGCATCTGGCTTCGGCTCAGGTCATGGTCTCACAGTTCGTGGGTTCAAGCCCCACGTTGGGCTCTGTGCTAACAGCTCAGAGCCTGGAGCCTATTTCGGAATCTGTGTCTCCCTCTCTCTCTGGCCCTCCCTTGTTCGCACTCTGTCTCTCTCTGTCTCAAAAATAAATAAACATTTTAAAAAATTTAGAATGTATAAAAAAAAGAATTTTTTAAAGTTTATTTCTTTATTTAGAGAGAGAGAATGAGAGAGGGGATCCCAAGCAGGCTCCACACCATCAATCAACACAGAGCCCAACGCAGGGCTCGAACTCCCAAACTATGAGGTCATGACCTGGGCTGAAATCAAGAGTTGGACACTCGAGGGACTGAGACATGCCAGCGTCACTGCTGCTGTGACGATGCCCGTCATGGGGCTTGAACTGATGACTCCAGATCAAGAGGCGCATGTTCTACCCAATGAGCCAGCCGGGCGCCCCTGCCTGTATCACATGCTGGAAGGGGAAGAACCGTTTCCTGAAACTCGTTTCAGTGACATGTGTGCATGAACTTGGACTGCGATGGGAATGCGTGCGGTGAGTCACCGTCAGAAACTTCGGAAGCAGGGCAGCCTTACCGAGGAGCACGCCCCCATCATCCTCCCCTCCTTCCTGCCCACTCCCCTGATGCACACAGGCCCCTGGGCTGCCCCTTGCCTGGAACATTCCTTCCCCAGATCTTCAAATGGCCTCCTTCTTCTCTTTGTTCAATGCTTAGCTCAAATGTCACCTCCTCGGAGAGACCCTCCGTGACTACTCATCTTGAAGAGCACTTCATCCTCGCACTGCTTTTTACTCCGTTACCTTGATGTGTCTCCTTCAGCGGTCTTCCTTGTAATTATACTACCTATTATTAACCTGTGCCCCTCTCCCTGCCTCCTGTTCTCAGCTCTCTCCCCAGCACCTAGCACAGTGCCCGGTATACAGTAGGGGCTCAATAAATACTTGTTAAATGAATAAGTGCCAGGTATTGGGGCTACATAGCTGTGAACCGGACAGAGATGGTTTCCAGGGGGAGAGGGAGGAGCAATCAAAATATTATGACCAGAGTCTGATGTGTTCACCCTAGGGCAGGGAGCCACAAGAGCTCTGGGGGGGCGGCAAAATGTGAAGATGAGAAGGTGGGTAGGAAAGGATGTTGTGGGTGGGAAAGGTGGGACAGAAAATGGAGTTTGGGGCTGCAGGATCGATCACCAGGAAGAAAGGCTTAGCAGAGAAGGGATATGACGTATTCAAAACACAAGAAAATGGGGCCTGGGTGGCTCGGTCGGTTAAGCGTCTGGCTTCAGCTCAGGTCATGATCTCACAGTTCGTGGGTTTGAGCCCCGTGTCGGGCTCTGTGCTGAGAGCTAGTTCAGAGCCTGGAGCTGTCTTTGGATTCTGTATCTCCCTCTCTCTCTCTGACCCTCCCTGCTCACACTGTCTCTCTCTCTCTCTCAAAAATAAATTAAAAACATTAAAAAAAAAAACCCACAAGAAAATTGAGTATGATTACAGCTGGGACAGTGAGTGACTCCAACTAAGCCAAGGGAGAGACCCTCAGAGACCCCACTAAGAAGGATGATGCTCACCCCTGCCACCGTGTGACCTCACAGCCGCTGGGCTCCCTGCACTTTCACTCTGGTTCCAGACCACGCCGTGGTTCCGGCAGCGCAGGGGTCAGCCGCCGTGCCCCGGGTCACTGGCTCCCTAGAGCCAAGGGGGACACTCGGCAAGGTGCTGTGGTGTCTTGGCCAGGGCCAGGTTCCAAAGCTACCTGGTCCGGTGAAAGTCAAGTCTGGTCAACACCCCCTTGAACCCCTTCTTCTTTTTTTTTTTAACGTATTTTTTAATTTATTTTTGAGAGAGAGAGACACAGAGTGCAAGTGGGGGAGGATCAGAGAGAGAGGGAGACACAGAATCAGAAGTAGGCTCCAGGCTCTGAGCTGTCAGCACAGAGCCCGACTCGGGGCTCGAACCCACAGACTGTGAGATCATGACCTGAGCTGAAGTCGGCCGCTTAACCGACTGAGCCCCCAGGTGCCCCAGGTCGGACCTTGAACCCCTTCTGCTCGCCCCGAAAGTACAGTTCGGGACCGTCTGGGGGGGGTTTCACAGCCAGCATTGCCTCCCAGGTGGGAACATGTTACTATTGTTTCCTTGGGTTGAACAGCTGGCGGGATAAAAATGGTTTGCACTTAGGGGCCAAGTTCTATGAAAAGCACAAACTGCTATTGCACTTGTAGCAATAAGAACCCCTGCAAGCCGACGGGGTGCTCCCTCCCAGATGCAGGGAGGGGAGCCGGGCCCACGAGGGGCGCCCAGCGTGGTGGACCCAGGAATAGAGCAGCACCAGCAATGGGATTGTGGAAGGACCGTCCCCACCCCTCCCACCTCACAGGTCCCCAGAAGGGTGACCCTCCCTCCAGAAAAGAGTTTAGCTAAAAGAGAGGAGGGTTTGGAGACAGGGAACCTTCCAGAAGACTGAATTATGATTCTGGGTAAGCAGGCGAAACGCTAACCAAATGAAATAAACAAGTCATAGTATCAACCTTGAGCCCGAAAGAAGGGCCAGACACGTTCACGTTCCTCACTCCTCACATCAAGCCTAAGAGACAGGTGCTGTTCTTTTCCCCCATTGCAAAGGGGAAACAGAGGCAGGCAGATGACCCTCGTGGCCCATTGTCATCCAGATAGTCAATGGCAAAGCTAAAGTTCTAAGTCCGTGCTCTTAATTTCCACCCTACTGCCTCTCACAGAAGACTCAGTGGTTGGGAAATACTTTCGCTTTAATTTCTACTAAAACACACCTAATGTTACTTGTTTAATTATAATATTGATCTCATTTGTTGGGGTGGGTAACAGATTATGTTAACTTTTATGCTCTTTTCTATGTTCTACTGTTTCTATAGTAAGTATGTTTCACACTCAGTAAGAAAAAAAAACTGTCTTTATGGAACACTTTTTTTCTTAAAGAGATAGTCTGAGCTTGTCCACAAGGAGAGGCCAGGCGAGGCCCCCAGGGCCCCAGCACAGGTGTCTGGTCCAGCCATTCAGCTTTCCGGTTGTGTGACCTTGAGCTCCTTGCTTCCCCTCTGGGCGCATTTCCTCTCCGCCCAAAGAGAGGGGGGCAGGGCATTCAACAGGCGCCCAGTAACCTCCGAGCAGAGGGGCTCCCCCAGTTTCCCAGCCCCACCCCCAGTTTCCCAGCCCCACCCCCAGGTCCCCAGCCTCTCAAGCTCTCAGACCTTGAAGGTCTAGCTCGCTGGGGAGGAAAAACCCCAGGGAAGTGTCAGCAAACAGGAAGTGAGGGTGAGTGCCAGAGAGGTGAACTCACAGGCGGCGAATGAACGCGCCCTGCTCTGTTTCTCTACCTTTATTATTTTTTTTAATGCATCTTTTTTTTAAATTTTTTAATGTTTTATTTATTTTTTATACAGAGAGAGACAGAGCATGAGTAGGGGAGGGGCAGAGAGAGAGGGAGACACAGAATCGGAAGCAGGCTCCAGGCTCTAAGCTAGCTGTCAGCACAGAGTCTGATGCGGGGCTCGAACTCACAAACGTGAGATCTGACCTGAGCCAAAGTCGGAGGCTTAACTGACTGAGCCACCCAGGTGCCCTCTCTACCTTTATTTTGTTCGGTGCCTGGTTTAGGCTTCTGCCGCCCAGAAGCCCGTGAGCTGCGATAGATCGCAGTGCTCAGTGCCTGAATGAATGATCTGGTGAATAAATGCTGTGCTGCCCCTTTAACGCTCAGGAAAACAGTCCTGCACGCCCCCAGCCCCACCCCCAGGACCAGCCTCCCAGGCAGGGCTGGTCCCCTCTCACCTTGGCCAGGGCTGGAGAAGTGGTTGTAATACTGGGACACGTAGGTCATGATGCTGAGACAGTCAGGGACCCTCATGGAGACCATGTCATTGGGGTCCAAGAGAGCTGGGATCCCCAGCTCCTTCTCGGCCACTTCGAAGGCCTAGGGTGAGGGTAGGTGTGGAGTGGGGTGCGGGGGGAAGGAAGGGTAGGAGTGGGGGCAGGGGTGGGGGAAGGTAGAGTGGTAGAGGCAGTGGGGGGTGTAGGGGCAGATGCAGGGGTGGGTGTGAAAGCAGCCACAACAGGAAGAGAAGGAGGAGGCAGGGTTAGTGGGTGCCCCGAAGCTGAGGCCTGGCTCCCCTCAGTGGGATGAAGGGTCAGAGACTACAGGCTCCCCTCAGCTCTGGCCCCACATGGTGGCCTGGAGGAGGGCGGGGCTGGTGCTCCAGACACAGGGGGCCAGAAGGAAGAAGGGGGATGGGGAGAGGAGCAGGCAGGGCCCCAGTGCAAAGCAGCTTCCCAGGGAGCTGGTCCAGGGACCCTAGGGACCCTCGTGCCTCAGCCCCTGCTCTGCAAAACCCCTGCCCCTCCCACCCAGCTCCACACGCCCACAGCCTCTAGGGCTTCCAACTGCTTGGGGACTCACCAAACGGTTGTTCTCGAAGACATTGTCCTTGGAAAGCGAATCAAAATCTCTGCAAAAGGTAAAGGGGAGGAGGAGCATTGAGGTGACTGGGGCAGGGGTTGGCTGTGACCTCATCCCACCCAGTGTGGGCCTCAGCAGGGTGGAGGGAGGGGTCTGTGGACGGTCAAGGAGGAAACCGAGGCAACAAGCTCACAGAGCCGGGTCTGCCAGCTCATGGCCCCCTGCGACAGCCAAGCTGAGGCTGAAATCACTCCCAAGGGGTGGGCTCAAGTACAAGCTTTCAAGTTTAAGATCCCTTCTCTCACCAGAAAACCGTGCCCTGAGTCAGGGGCAGAGACGAAACTAAGGGGGGCCTGGGGGCCTCAGTCTGTTGAGCATCTCTCTCTCTCTCTCTCTTTCTCTTTTTTTTTTAATGTTTTTTTATTCATATTTGAGACAGAGAATGAGAGGGGGAGGGGCAGAGAGAGAGGGAGACACAGAATCCAAAGCAGGCTCCAGGCTCAGGGCTGTCAGCCCAGAGCCCCACACAGGGCTCGAACCCACGAATGTGAGATCATGACCTGAGCCAAAGTCGGAGGCTTAACCGACTGAGTCCCTCAGCCCCCCAAGCATCTAACTCTTGATCTCTGTTCAGATCATGATCCTATAGCTCTTGAGATCGAGCCCCGAGTTGGGCTGTGCACTGCCAGTACTGTACCTGCTTGAGATTTTCTCTCTCTCTCTCTCTCTCAAAACAAATAAATTTAAAAAAAGAAAGACAACATTAAGACCAGGACTAATGTTTGGAATGACAGGAAGAGCCCAATAGATAACCTGTGCTGAGCTCCTGTCTGGAATTTATTTTTGTAGCAACTCGACTGGCAGGTTACTTATCCCATTTTATGGATGAGGACACTGAGACCCGGAGACCGGAAGCCACTCAGCCCTGAGAAGCCACATTTCTGGACTTCCCACTGCCTATCACAAACCCAGAGAAGTCATACCAACTTGCTGAATCTCCAGCCCAGCCCCAAGATGAATGTTTATTAATGAGGCCAGGAACAGAAGAACAAGTTTGAACCAGACTGGAAATCTACATAGTCCAGAGCTACTGACACTAAATGTCTGGCCGACCTGCTGCGCCGCTTCTGGGGACACCTTCCCTTGGGGGAGTGGTAAAGGGTTTCCCGGTTTGTAAGCTGGGACAGGTGGGAGGCAGCAGGGTCTGCCTTGGGGACCCTAGCAGGAGACAGCTGGCCGGCCTGCAGCTCGATTTTTCCCCTTCCGCCCCCTCAGCTACCACAAGCAGCACAGCCCTTCCTGGGTGCCCAAAGGAAGCCTTCTATGGCTGAAAAGTGCAGCCTTGACTCTCCTGGATGGTGGGCCCAGAGACCAGAGCAGGCAGCACCACCTCCAAGCTCAGAGTCTCAGGCTCTGCTCTTCCAGGCCCGGCTGTGTGAACCTGGCCAGGTCAGCAGCCGTCTAGGCCTCTGTTTTCCCACCTGTAAATTGGGGGAGCTCTAAGATCACCTCCCAGATTGCTGGGTCTGCGCTGGGTGAAGGGCAGCCCACAGAGATACAAGGGAGCCGACAAGCATGCCCTCCTCCCCCTGCCCCTGACTTCTCCAGGCAGAGTCCAAGTACAATGGACCGTGGGCAGAGGCAGGAAAGGGGAGCCTGAGAACCCTAGAGGGAGGTGCCCCAAGGCTGAGGGGACTGGGACAGGGGATCTGACTACCTCTGAGCCTCAGCCCTTTTGCCACGTCTGGCCAGGTGGCTTCCCTCTCCACCCCACCTCAAATCTGGGTCCCTAACTCCTCTTGCTTTGCCACTGCCTAAGAGTGTGACCATAAGCGAGCTATTTTACGTCTCTAAACCTCGGTCTCCTGTTCTGTGAACAGGTGAGGGGTCGCCAGCCCAGCCCCCAGCAAAGGCTTGTTTGGAGGCCAAATGAGACAAAAGCAACTTGTCCCGGCGGTTTATTTCAGCCTCCCTGGCCATGTTCCTAGAAGGCTGGGGTCACATTTTGTCCACCTTGTGCCCCCGATACCCTGTGTCATCCCTGGTACTTCATACGTGCTCATAAATTCTGGAAACAGCGTGACAACCAAAAAGTCCCCTGAGACATTAGTGTTCCCTCCAGCGTCTTCCCCCACCCCCATCTCTGTCCCTGATCAACATCTGGACTTTAGTAACACAGACATTTTCTAAGAGTTTTCAAAAGCCCTGGGAAGTTCTATTTGGCTCTGGGGGGGGGGACGAGGGACACAAAAATGAAACCCACATGCTCTCTGCCCTCAAGGGAGCTTAAAGATGCCTGGATTTGAGGTTGGGGGTGGGGCAGTAGTGGGGAACAATGAACCAGCCCCCTTCAGCAGGGCAAACCACACCCCCTAGCAGAGGCAGGGCCCACAGCTCCAAGAGCTTGAACCTTTTAAATGATTCCTGCCCTGGGCCCTTACCCTACCCCTACTCTCATGGGGATCCTTCCTATGCCTCATGGGGCAGCTAGGCCTCAGTTTCTGTCCTGTGTAATGGGCTGGTGGCCCAGGAGCTGCCTTTCCCTGCTTAAAACCCATCCACCCTCCTTAGCCAGAAAGAGGCCCTGGCACCCAAGGCCAGCTGCATCTCCAGGCCCTCCCTGTCGTGTGTTCCAGGTCCCAGCAGTGCACCCTCCCCGGGTGGCCCCTCTGGCTGGCATGCCCTCCCCTCAGCCCTCCCCTGGCTCCTGCCATCCCCATTACCAGGCGGGGCCCAGCCCAGAGTGGTAGCTCTGTAACTACTGCTGAATAAAGGAAGGAATAGCACCCACTCATCATACCCTGCTGTCTAATCACACAACTTAGAACAACTAATGTTAATTGCAGGCTCATTGCCTCACTCACCCCTCACAACAATTCCATGACGTAGGCCCTATTATCAACCCCACTTTACAGATGAGGAAAGTGATGCCTGGAGGGGTCCAGTGATTTACCCAAGGTCGCACATTTAGAACATGCGGGAGCTGAACAAAACCAAACAGCCTGCACTCTGATGCTGGCAAGCTCCGGGCCACCAAGCTTAGCCTGACACTCTGGTCCCTTCGCACACTGGCCCTGTCCCCTGCCTCCTGGCCCACCCCCAGCCAATGAGCCCTCTTTTCCAACACACGGGTCCAATCTGGGTGCCTTTCACCTCCGTCCTCCCAACCCCCACTCCTGAGCTCACCCACCCCGTGCCTGTGTTAGTGCAGCTGTCACAAGTCCTACGGCATCGCTTCGGCACCCACATCACCCAAAACCCTCTGCTCCGGGACCCAACGCGGGGCTCAATCGCAACCAGACATTGTACCATCTGGTTCAGAGTGAACCAAGCGCATCTGCCCCAAGGAATCCTTGAGGCAATCCTCCCCTCCCTTCTCTCCATCATCAGAGTCCTCCCAGATGCTCCAGGGGGAGCACGGGTCTGCAATGGAACAGACTCGGAAAGACTGCAGAGCCTGCCAGGCTCGGGGAGCCCTGTCCGGGGTGCTGTTGGCAAGAGAGGCAAGGACCAGGTCTCTTGGTCTCAAGTTGCAGATGAGACAGGAAGCCCAAGAAAAGGGTGCGTCCCAGCTTAATTTTCACTTGGTGTTTTGTGAATGAGTGAATGAGTGTATGGATGAATGAATGGAAGAGGTTCCAGGGCCCAAGGCAGGGACAGCTGAGATCGAAGCCCCAAGTTAACTGCTCTGGGGGTTAGAATACATTTGTCCATGAGAACCCCACTGGGCAGCTGGGGGGCAAGAAGGGGCCATTTCCCACCCTGGAGCAGGCCGGTGAGGGCTGTCAGTCAGACCTTATGAGCCTTCACTCGGCCTCCCTCCCCAGTGAGGACAGCAGGGCTGTGGACACACACTGGGAGGCAGATCTGTGTCCTAACTCTGGGGGGAGGTAGGGGGTGTATATCCATCGATCCAATCACGATTAACCTGGGGTCTCCTCTGTACCAGGCACTATGCTAGAGCCCTGGAGACAAGAAGGCATGGGGAAATCAGAAAAGTGAGCAAGGGGGAACCCCTCAGAGCGGACGGGCCTCAATGCCTCCCTCTCGGGGAGGGAGGGGCTCGGTGCGCCAGTTTCAGAGCACCGTCGTGCGGGAAAGGCCCAGGGTTCCCAAGGAGCGCTCGGTCCCCTTCAGAGAGTTAAGGCCTACTGGGACTCAGTGTCCCTTTGGCGGAAATCAGTGCCCTATGGGCGGGGCCGGTGCCCCTAGGCCAGGGACCAGTATGGGGGACAGGTTCAGTGTCCCAATAGGCGGGTCGGGGCTTCGTGGAGAAGGGGAGCCCCCCTCCACTCCCGGGTGACGGGTGCTCAAAGCCTCGAGAGTCATTCGGGGCCGTCGGCAGGGTCGGCGTCTCGGTCTCCGGGGGGCGGCGCCTGCCACCGCCCGGGCTCCGCGTCACTGAGGGGGGCGGGGGTCCCCAGCTCCGGCCCGCGCCTCCCTACGGCCCTGCCCGCCCGCCTCCCCCCCTCCCGTCCCCTCCCCGGCACTCACAGCAGATCGGGCCGGTGCCGGTGCAGGATGGCGCAGAAGGCCAGGCCGTCCCGGAAGGAACTGCTCAGGTCGCGGATGTCCACGCCGCGGTAGCCCTCGCACTGGCGGCGGCACCAGGCCAGCAGCGCGCCCCGCGGCCCCGCCATGAGCCGCGCGGGGCTCCGGCCCGGCTGCGGGCACCGCCGGGATCAGGCGTCACCCCCGGGCCCCGCTCGGGCCGGTTTCCGGCGGCGGCTCCAGCTCCGGCTCCGGCGCCGCTCCGAGCTGCGGGCGCCGACCCGCGGGCGGCGGGCGCAGGGCGGGGAGGAGGCGGGGCCGCGGCCTCGGTGTTCGCGCTCGGGCTCCGGCTCCAGCGCGGGGTCCCGGCTGGGCGCGCTGCTTCCCCGCCCGGCCCTGCCCAGACCTGCCCGAGCAGCCGCCGCCCGCGTGGCCCGGCCCGGCCGGCCGCCGCCTACTCACCGCCCCCCTCCCTGCGCTGTGGGCCGGCCGCAGGCGCGGGCGTCCCGCTGGCCTCGGTCCCCGCCCGCCAGCCGCCGGGAGCGGGGGGCCTGGCGCCCCACCCAGCGGCTGCCCCGCCCCCAGACGCGCCCCCGCCCGCCCGCCGGCCGCCTGCCACAACAGCCCCTCTGCTCCCGCGGTCCCGGTCACCGCTTCCCCTTGGGAAGCCCTCGGAGGACTCCGGGACAGCCCCGTCACCCGCTGGCAGACTCGCCCGGCCCACATTGACTTCTTCCATCCCACTACCTCCACCACGATGCCCACCTGGAATTCTCCTTTCTGCTCTCTGCCCACGCTTTGGCCTAAGGATCTGCAGATCCCCTACACTGACTTCCCTAAACCCACGCTCAGCAGTCCCGGCCTGAAACTTTGGACAGGCGTTACCACCACCTCGGGCCAATCAGGTGGTTTCCCTGCTGACCTCAAAGCACCCCCAAAGGGCCACCAGCTTCCCTGACCCTGTCTCACGACTCCAAAACGCCCCTGACTGCCACAGTCCCGTGTGCCACCATCCCCTCCCCTCATCGGCTGCCAGGGGGACTCCATGCTCCCACCCCACCCCCCATCAGCCCAGGCGTTCACTCAGTGATGGAATGAGCCTGATGGCGTGTCCCGCAGGGTTCCCTCCCCCTGTGTAGGCTCAGGGATCTTCCCCTCCCCAGTGGAACCATCTCCGCCTACCAGCCCAGCCTGGATTAGGGTGGTGGCGGGTGGAGCCCCTGTGGGTGGACCTGTGGGAAGCAGGCCCTTGTCAAGTGGGGCTCCTGGGCCTCAGCCCCAAGCCACATTCTGCTCCCCTCTCCAAGACCCAGGTCAGGGACTCCTCCCCAGAGGCCCATCCTGACCTCAGATGAATCAGCCTTGCACTCACTCAGCTGCCATGGTGGTGACATCACTCTGACCGATGTACTAGCTGGGATGGGGCTGTCGCTCTACCTCCCAAGGGAAGGAGCAAGGTCTTAATCGCCTCTGTCACCCCTCAGCCCTTGGAGGTGGAAAGAACAGGGCTTTGGGAGTCCTACCCACTCAGGCTGGCATGCTGGCTTTCCCCACTCACTCGGCCCAGGAATGGTGCGCCCCCCTGAACTTCAGTTTCCACATCTTAAAAATAGGGATGGGGCACCTGGGCAGCTCAGCCCTTTAAATGGGTGACTCTTGCTATCGCCTCAGATCCTGGTCTCACAATTGGTGAGTTTGAGCCCCGAGTAGTGCCATTTGCTGGCAGCATGGAGCCTGCGTGGGATTCTCTCTCTCCCTCTCTCTCAAATAAAAAGACATTTAAAAAAAATTTTTTTTAATAGGGATAAAGGGGCACCTGGGTGGCTCAGTCGGTTGAGCGTCCGGCTTTGGCTCAGGTCATGATCTCACGGTTCATTGGTTTGAGCCCCATGTGGGGCTCTGTGCTGACAGCTAGCTCAGAGCCTGGAGCCTGCTCTGGATTCTGTTATCTCCCTCTCTCTCTCTGCCCCTCCCCTGCTCGCACTGTCTCTGTCTCTCAAAAATAAATAAATATTTTTAAAAATAGGGATAATTCCAGAGTAATGTACGGAATTGTTGAATCATTATATCGTCCGCCTGAAACTAATATAACACTGCACATTAATTCCCCAATTAAAAAAAAATAGGGATAATTCTTGCTTACAGAGTGGCCGAGTGGATTAAGACAGTGTGCCTGAGCCTTCAGTCATCACGCTCACATTCTAATGATTGTTACCTGGTCAACATGAGATAAAATGGATTGAAAACCGTTTGTATCCAGCTTCTCACCTGGGCCAAAATTTTGGTAAATTGTGGAGAGAAGCCCACCTGGGGATTCCCACCTCCTCAAGGACTTCCGGAGAGCCCGGCCCAGAATGCCATTATGACCCCGACCAGGGCCAGCCTCATATCTTAGATCTGTTCGAGACTGGAAGGCACACTCGTGGCCCAGAATGTGGGCTCTTGGGCCGCCTAGGAAGTGGCAGCCTGGCCCTCTTGGCCCCTCACCAGCCCCGTGCTGGCTGCCTCCTGCCCTGTCCCCTGTGGGAAGGCAACTCCGGAAAAGGAAGGTTCCTTTCACTAAATCAGAGACTCGGCCTCAGGACCCACCCTGGCCTTCAAAGACCACCAGGACTGTTTCTTTAAAACCTCAGAGGGATTATATCCCTGTCCTCACCAGCCTGAGGGGCTCCCTTCAAGTCGCTGAGGACAGCTCTGGATCAGACATTGACCCCCTTTGCCTTAATAATAACTTATACGGCACAGCCTGCGGGGCCCCCATTAGCCCATTTGTGGGTAGCCCACTTAGAAGCTTGTCATCTGAGTCAGCTCACCACGATGGACAATAAGGACCTGCATGACCACAGCTCTGTGACTGCAGTCCAGAGCACTCACACCCCACCCCGAGCCCGCTTCCTGCCCTGACACGGGGATAATGAACTTTGCCTTGCCTGCATCCCAGGGTTGTGGGTAATCAGGTGAGACCATGGAGGAAAATCTGCTGTGTATGGAGTGCCTGGCTGGCTCAGTCAGTGGAGCATATGACGCTTGATCTTCAGGGCTGTGAGTTCAAGCCCCGTGTTGGGTAAAGAGCTTGCTTAAAAAGGAAAAAAAAGAAAAAAAGGCTATGCAGACGGTAACCCTGTGTTTTTACAGGTGAGGTCAGAAGCCACAGACAGCTAGGAAGGTCACGTCATTGGCCCCACATCATAATTTCAGGATTAGGGTTGAGGGATTTGGGCCCTTACTTCAGTACTTTATTTTTTAACTACCAATTAAGTGATCACATTCTACTTATCAATAATTTAAAAAATAGGACCAAGTGGGGTGGCTCAGTTGGTTAAACGTCTGACTTTGGTTCAGATTATGATCTCGTAGTTTGTGGGTTTGAGCCCCACATTGGGCTCCGTGCTGACAGCTCACAGCCTGGAGCCTGCTTCGGATTCTGTATCTCCCTCTCTCTCTCTGCCCTTCTCCTGCTCATACTCTGTCTCTATCTCAAAGAATATAAACATTAAGAAAAATTGTTTCTTTTAAATAAAAGCTGGGGCACCTGGGTGGCTCAGTCCGTTAAGCGTCCGACTTCGGCTCAGGGCATGATCTCACAGTCCATGGGTTCTAGCCCAACATGGGGCTTTGTGCTCCAGCTCAGAGCCTAGAGCCTGCTTCAGATTTTGTGTCTCCCTCTCTCTCTGCCCCTCCCTTGCTCACGCTCTGTCTCTCTCTCTCTCTCAAAATAATAAACATTTTTTACAAAAAACACAAAAAAAGAACTGAAAGCTTTCTACTTCAAAAACCCCATTAAAAAAACCCCCAGCATGGTTTCAACAAATATTTACTGAGCACCTGCTTCCCAGCTTGAGTGCTCAAGGGGAGATAGGAGTAAACAAGACAGGGTTCCTGCCTTCATAGAACTAACTTTCTAGCAGGGAAGGCAGGCAAAGTCAAGAAAACAAATCAACAAAGATAATTTCAGATGGTGAGTGGTGCTGGGAAAAAAATAGAGCAAGACACTGTGATAGAGCTATGGAGTCAGAGCAGGTGGCCAGGGAAGGCATCTTTGAGATAGGGACTTTTGACCTGAATACCACCCATCCCCCAAGAAAGTTAAGTTGAGGAGCACCCGGGTGGCTTAGTTAGTTAAGCATCTGACTTCAGCTCAGGTCATGATCTCGTGGTTCATGGGTTCAAGCCCTGCATCTGGGCTGACAGCTCAAAGCCTGGAGCCTGTCCTCTGAGTCTGTGTCTCCCTCTCTCTCTGACCCTCCCCTGCTCACACTGTCTCTCTCCCTCTCTCAAAAATAAATAAAACATTTAAAAATTTTTTAAAAAGCAAGTTGAATACACACCAGCGAGAGGTGTCATTGCAGGTAGAGTTTGAAGCTTTTTTAGTTTATTCCAGAGTAAAAGCTGTAGGGGTCCCAGCAGCAGGGCAGGGGCTGGCTAGTCTGGTGAGTGAGACAGACTTCTGGATAATCTTTGTCCAGCATGATAAAAACAAGGGAAAGGAAGCCCAAGGAACAACAAGTGTCCGGAGGAGCTCCCAGACTACTTTGGGAATGGCCACCCTTTCCACCAGCCATTCTTTCTGCCAACATGTTTTGCAGAAGGGCTGCGGAGGAGCAGAGGCAAAGACTGGATGAAAAAACAGAACCAGGTTAGGTAGAAGCTAACGTAGGGGCAGCTGGGTGGCTCGGTCGGTTAAACGTCTGACTTTGGCTCAGGGCATGATCTCATGGTTTGTGGGTTCAAGCCCCGCGTCAGGCTCTGTGCTGACAGCCGAGAGCCTGCTTCAGATCCTGTCTCCCTCTTTCTCTCTCTCTCTCTCTCTGAGATAAACATTTAAAATAAAAAGAGGGTAGGGGAGAAGGATTGCCCCGGAGGAGACCTGGAGAGGCTGTGGGGAGAAAGAATTTCATCATTGTCTCTGGGCACTTCTGCCTGTTGAGTTCGCCTGTTTGGAGGCCAGCGGATTTCTTCTCCCGAAGAGCCAGCGGTCCATGGTCTGTAGGTGTACGTGCCTTCCTGGGGATGGGAGGGGATGCCTGCTGGCCCCATTTCACCCACCTCTCTCCACCACAGGCTTGCCGGAAGACCCTGGACAAAGATGTCATCTGTCTAAGGTTCCATGTCAACATCTATAAAATGTGGAGATGATTCTGTCCTCCAAAACGCTATCCCAGGGGCCCTGAGGCCCACATACAAACATGTTCTTTGCTGACAGCAAAGCCCTGGAAACAACCTAAACGCTCATTAATAAGGGGCTGGGTAATTTCGTTTCAGCACAGCTAAATGACCGAAAACCACACAACTGTCAAAAAGAATGTCATGGAGGTGCCTGGGGGGCTTCGTTGGTTAAGAGCCGACTTTGGCTCAGGTCATGATCTCACAGTTCATGAGTTTGAGTCCTGCGTTGGGCTCTGTGCTGACAGCTCAGAGCTTGGAGCCTGCTTCAGATTCTGTATCTCCCTCTCTCTCTGACCCTCCCCTGCTCACGCTGTCTCTCTCTGTCTCTCAAAAATAAATTAAAAACATTCAAAAAATTTTTTAAATAACATTAAAAAATAAAAAAGATCATGTAAATACATCTTCAAACGAAGTGAAAAAAGCAAACTGCAAAATAATAGGTATAATAGGATCCCATTTTGCAAAACAAAATCTATATGTATACGATGGATCTATCATAACATTCATGTGTCTAAATGTTTACGCAAGCCTACATCAGGAAGAAAGGAGGCCTGCCTGAATGCTCTGGGTGGTTAATTTGGGGAGTTAGACTGGGGATGTGGCAGACCTACTTTTTAGAAGTCATTATGGTTTGAATTTGTAACGACAGCAGGGATAACTTTTTAAATAACAGCTTTGAGATCTAATTCACGTATCATGAAGTCCGCTCTTTTAAAGTGTACAGCTCAGTGGCATTTAATATATTCACAGAATTGTACAACCATCACCACTATTTAATTTGGAACATTTTCATCCATCCCCCAAACCCTGTACTCACCGCCAGCTTCCCCTCCAGCTCCTCCCCCTCCTCCCAGCCTCAGGCAGCCACCGTTTTACTTTAATGACTCTCTTTATTTTTTTTTTAATGTTTCATTTATTTTTGAGAGAGAGAGTGAGCAGGGGAGGGTCAGAGAGAGAGGGAGACACAGAATCCGAAGCAGGCTCCAGGCTCTGAGCTAGCTGTCAGCACAGAGCCCGACGCGGGGCTCGAACCCATGAACTGAGAGATCATGACCTGAGCAGAGGTCAGACGCTTAACCGACTGAGCCACCCAGACTCTCATCTAAATATCTCATACAAATGGAATCACACAGTATTTGTTAATTGCTAAACTCTTATTCTGGTCATAGTATTAACCAGTCACTTGAAAATAAAATCACCTTAACTTTCTCCTACCAACATAACATTGTTTACAAAGTAATCAACATTGCTAGAAAATCAGGTTCTGGTTTTAAAACAAAACTGGCCTCTGGGCGCCTGGGTGGCTCTGTTGGTCGGCTCAGGTCATGATCTTTTGGTACACAGTTCAAGTCCTGCATCGGCCTCTGTGTTGACAGCTCAGGGCCTGGAGCCTGCTTTGGATTCTGTGTCTCCCTCTGTCTCTGCCCCTCCCTTGCTGATATTCTCTCTCTCTCTCTCTCTCTCTCTCTCAAAAATAAATAACATTAAAAATGAGGAATCTGGTAATAGAACTCTATAATGAAATTTTTGAAATAAGACAAGAGAGCGGCGCTTTGGAGCTGGGCCATGCCTCCCGTCCGCACAGCCTGGAGCCTCAGCACCCGTGGTTTTCTCATTGTAAGGTTTCCTCCTTCTAAGCTGCTCTGACTGCCAGATCCTACGGTGCTCCAGGTCCCATGGAGGGCTGGCTGCTGTGCTTTTCTGCCCAGGCTGTGCCCCTCCCAGGTATCAGGGCCCTGCCCAGGCCCTGGGCTCTGAGCTGCTCCCTCGGGGCAGCCTGGCAGAGGGGGGGACAACAGGAGCACTGTGGGACCTCAGAGCTGGGGCCTGGGGCGGGGGAGGCGTGTGGGAGGCTCGGGTGGCAGCAGTGGCAGCGGTTCCACTGCCCTTCACTCTCGCTGGGCCAGCAGCGCGCTCTGAGCATGCCGGGACAGCATCCCAGGCCCTGGAATCCCAGCCACCCCAAGCCGTCCTTCAAAGGCCATGCTGCTCCCCACATATACACATCCAGGAAAAGCCATCTGGGACTGGATATGAGGGCAAGTATCCTGCCCCTAAAATCAAACAACCTTCCAACTAAACTCTCCAGAAGAAAGAAGAACCCGTACGGCCTGTCCCTGGGTGGGGGCTCTCTGAGCTGGGAAATACTCTTAGTTGGCCACCTGGGTCCCTCCCAGGAGGGGAGACGGGTCAAAGAAGGCACTAAATATCCAAGCTGGCGAGGACCATCAGGGGCTACCTAGCAAAGCCCCCTCATAATACTGACAGGGGAAACCAGAGCCCAGGGAGGGGTGTTTGCCCAGAGTGGTAGAGGCACTGAGAGGGAAAACTGGGCCCTTACCCCAACCCCCCGACCCTCACTCCCTGTGCTACAGGCCGCCACCCTGCCCCTCACCCCTCCTGCGTGCCCCTGAAATGTCTATGGCTGCTGTTCTAAACCTGTACGGCCCAGCTCCGACGTCACCTCCTCCATGAAGCCTTCCCTGATAGGCCCAGACAGAAGCCACAACTCCAGGCCTTCTCTCAGAATCTAACCTTTACAATTAGATGGAACCGAGAGAGGTTATCTTTGCTGGTTTCAGTTAGGAATCTCGACAGATAGGTCAAGGAGGGACCGTCAGACCAGTGTGGAAGACAGGTATGTAAACAATTGCAATAAACATTCACAGAGAGACAAGAGATACGATGGAGAAATAAGCAATAAGCAAAGGACAACGGCTTCCAGAAGGAGCCTCTCATCTCCTGCCTGGGGACTGAGGGTATATCCCTGACAGCTGCACGGAGGAGGTGGTATTTGAACAGTCACATTGGGTGGCGTTTACTTGTGCATACACGTCTCTCCCCAGTGGACTGAGATCCTCAGTAATCCTGACAGTTCACCTTTACTTAGCACTAACCATATATGGCAGACATCGTGTGTGTGTGTGTGTGTGTGTGTGTGTGTGTGTTGTTTTTGCTGTTAATGTGCATTACCGCTCTGATTCCTCAAGACAACTCTAGGGGCTGGGACTATCACATGATCCCTGTTTACTGAAAGAAAGACCAGGCTTTGAGAGTCTAGGGCCTATCTGAAGCCGTTCTGCCCAGCTCGGACCTCACAAAGAACTTTCACCACGAAGATGTGTCACTGGGATCCTGAGGCAGGAAGGGGGTCCAGTTCACCACTGCACAACTCAGTTTGTACCTAAATTCACTCCTTGTTATCTGCCCATGAACGTGGTGAGCAGAAGCCGCCTGGAGCCCCCGCTCCACAGCCTCCGGAGACGCTGTCCACAAGGCCAGAGGCCAAGCCTGGACATGAGCCCCCGAAGCCTCGAGCCCAGGCATTCTTGCCTCCAACTGCAAATAAACATGATTGGTACTGGGGTTCTTCTAGCAGGTTCCTGCTCAGGTACTGATCTAGTATTCAAGACCCTACCAGGTAAGCTCCTCTGCTGCTCTGCAGGAGGGACCCTGGGACAGAAATGTGACAGGAAGGAGCAGCAGGGAGACCAAAGCCTGACTCTGAGTCGGCAAAGCAGCCCTGCTGATGCTGGAGGCTGGGGCGGCAAGGGAAGGCCGCAGCCTCCCAGCCACACCTCCTGAGCCACCTGGCCAGCTGTGCGGCCGAGAAGCAAAGCAAGCAGAGTAGAAAATGGTTTCAGAGCCGTTCAGACACGGGGAGGCCACCTCTCCTCCAAGGACCAACTGACAAGGAAGGGGCTGTCAGACACTGGAAAAGGACTACTTGTCTCCCATGTACCTGACTATCCACACAGAACTGCGAGCAAGGCAGCTCTTCCTGTCTGAAACAGAAAGTGAGACTTGTCTGTGGAAGCCCTGAAAGCTGCTTCTTCCTCTAAACAGGACAGAGGTTAGAGAGGGTACGCCTCACCCCCAGGTGACACGGCCCAACACGGCTGGGGACGGATGTGACCCTACAGTTTTATATGCTAAGGCAGAGAGGGCCCAGGGAGGCAGGTGGGAGACAGCTACTCTGCACTTGACTGAGGACAAGCAGCAGTGGCTCAGAGAAGTTGAGCAACGTGCCGGAAATGTCCCCGCTTATGGGGGGGGGGTGGCGTCAGGACTGGAATGGACGCTCCTGGTCTTAACCATGACCAGAGAGGAGTCCACCGGCCCCCTGGGGTCTTGGGGGGGGGCACGGGCAGAGGGGAGGTGCCTTGATCTTGACCAAGAGGCTGCATAGTAGGGGCCAGTGGGACCAGAAATAAGGGAAAGCTGGGGATTTCAGCTGCAGGCTTGACAGGAAAATGCGGCCACAGGAACTAGGATGATCTGCAGCTTCCCACAGCCCCTTCCCTCCGGAAAACATCAGGAAATTCCTGGTCAGGCTTTGGACCGTCAGAATGCCCCTCCTCCACCCCAACCCTTTCCTGATGCCCTTCCCCCCCAGTGAAGGCTGGCAATAGCTCCCTCCAGCCCCTCCCCAGGCTGCAGGGCAGGCTGGGGGGTGGGGATGAAAGGCCGCTGTTAGGAGCCAGCGCAGGCCCGGCCACGGCTCCCATTGGCCAAAGACTGCTGGGTAGTGCAGGCATTCATCATTTATTCATTCTGTACCTCTACATTCTAGAAAGGATTTAAGGCACACTCCATCACTTATTCATACACTTTCACTTTTGTTGTTTCATTGTTTCATTCCATCCCCTCACTGGCTTCCTCAGGCACTCCCCATTCATTCAATGAATTCTCACTATGCAAAGGCCACACCTCTCTGCTTAGGCAGAGCGCCTGTGTTCTTGGGACTCCTGGCCCATCCACATCCTAGTAAGTTACCCAGAATGCTGCGGTCCTCGGACAACAGCTGGTCTCCCGGCCTCATTTTGCAGATAAGGAGGTGATCAGAAGCCACCCAAGGTCAAGGCCGTATTGGGAAGAGAAGCCCTGTCTTGGGCTCGCAGCCCAGTGTATGAGGAAGTCAGAGAGACACCGTGGAAAGGAAGCCGAGGCCACCAGAGGCTGCTGGTCTATGTCCTGAGGAAGCAGCTCTCGCCTCAGGGTCTGAAGATCGGGGTTCCAGCCCTAGCTGATCACTGCCCAAATTCTTACGCCCTGGTCATCTCCACCTGGATGGCCCACAGGACCCTCAAACTCATGTCCAAACCCAGTTCTGTACCCATGCCCCCTGCTCCAAACCTGCTTCTCCTACCCCCCATGTGAGTCCAGGATCTTCCCAGCTGCAAAGGCCAGAGGACTGGGCGTCGGTCTCCCCTCCACTTCCACCCAACTACCAAGTCCTGTCCTCTGTAACCTCCCCAGATCGCCCTTGAATTCTCCCACTGCCCCCCAGGCCTGCCGCCGCCACCCAAAGAGGCCCGGCTCCTCCATGGCTGGGCTACCCTAGACCAGTGCCTCAGCCTTTCCGTGAACCGGTCTCTTTAGGGTCTCTATGCATGCTTGCTTTGGGGGCCGCAGAGGAACAGGGAGCAGAGAAAGCCCCTGGGCGAATCCAGAGGCCAGAGGGCGTCCTGGCTCCACCGGACTAGCCATGCTGATCCACACGTGACTTCCAAGGTAACAGCCAGCTAATGATAACAGCCTTCACAGCCTAATCACACAATGGCCAGGTGCCGTGCAAAGAACTTTGTGTAATTCCACCCACAGAACAATCCCAAGGTAGGAGTTCGAGACAGTGAGGCGCTAAGTAACCGGGTCCACAATGACACTGTTTGCATGGGGAGTCGGGACTCGAACCCAGATCTGACCAACCCCAAGCCCACACGCCTAGCCACACTGCCTTCCTTCACTGGTGCAGAACCTTGGTACCGGGCACGGCCCAGTGTTCTCCATTCCCTAACAAAACCTGTGCCCCCTTTCTGGGTGGGAGGGTGGCAACCCTGCTTCTCCCCCCACCCCTCCCAGCTGAGCGGGGCTGAAACTCTGCAAGTGGCCGCAGAGGCCGCATTCCTCACGCGGTACCAGGCAGAGTTCAGCCGTGCCTGCCCCTCCCAGGGGCTGCTGGCGATCCAGCGCGGCTGCTGGGAAGTGGCCTTGCGCCAGGCGCTCACACACTGGGCCTGTGTGACCTTGAGCTCCGGCGGTGGCCCGTCTCTTGGCACAGTCCGGAGAGTGCTGACAGCCTGTGTCAGACACCACACACCTTGACCTGGTGTAACTTGTAGGGTGGAGACCAGAGACTCGGACGTGAGCTACAACAGACTCTGGAGCCGATTTCACAACAAGTTAACCCCTGGGGGGGGAGGGGGCGCTGCTCGGGTGGGTCTCAATTTCCTGAGCCCCCATAGTCAAACGGTGGGGACTGGCGGTGGAAGACAGGCTTTTCTTCAGGAGGCCAGGGAACCACAGAGAGGCACTGCAGGGGGGACGGCCTGGCTGGCACCGGCCCGGCGATGGCAACACGCGCCAGGCAGGATCCTGACTCTTGCTAGGACCCAGCAAGGTGACGGATGAAGGAGTGCTTGGAAAGTCGGCAGGGGCTCTGTGAACGTCTGGACTTATTACATATTAACAGAGAGGCCGTGTTTGTTCGTTCCCTCTTGGGGGAGTGGGGCTGGGTTGCAGGCCGGGGGTCCCACAGACGGCGCAGGCCGCAGAAGCGGGGCTGCCCCCCGGGTGCAATGCCGGCCCCACTCTAGCTCCGGTCTGGTGCGAACGTCCCCCCTCACTCAGTCTTGGTCACAGTCCGCGTGGCCTGCACCTGGCGGGGAGCCTCGGCAGCCTGTGGGCCCCCCCCCCTCTCCTGTCCCCTGGCTCACTCCGCTCCAGGCGGCCTTGATGCCGCATTCTCTCAACACACAGAACCCGCTCCGGCCTCCTGGCCTAAGCCCGTGCAGCTTCCTCTTCCTGGAGCGTTCCTCCCACAAGGAGTGCCCCGTTCGCCACCTCGCCTCCTCCAGGGCTCGGCCCAAACGACACCCCGGAGTGTGCACTTTCCCATCCGTGCTATTCAAACTGCTAACCCCTCGCTTTGACTCGCAAGGAGGGAACCCCACCCCGAGAGCCGCACTGGTGCCCACCTCAGGGTGACGAGCACGGCGCTAACACCCAGGGTGACGGGTAAGCCGCCTGCCGTCGAGGTCCCGGTGGACAGCACCCGCAGCAGGCCCCACACGCGCCGCGCCCACACTGCATGGCACCCCCACACCCTTTCCATCTCACAACCTGGGGAGCCCCCTTCATTTCCAGACAAGGCTGCCAGCCCGGAGGGGTCACGCAGCGTCACAAGGACACACTGGACTTGGATTCAGGGGTCAGCGGCTCTTTCCACGTTAAGCTCCCTCACAATCAGAAAACCACACAGCAGGTGGGCACACGGTCCAGCTCGAGAATTCCTAGCAGCCCGTCGCCAGACGCACGGAGCGGCCTCGCTCTGTGTGTCCTTCCGAGGTCCGGGTCCTACACCTTCGGTTTAGGGCTTACACACCGTGTAGACTTTTGTGGGTGATCTGCTGCTGTTTCAAACTTCTTCCTGTCAGCCTGCAGGTATGACTTTCTCAAGTAAAAGTAGATTTGGGAACACAAAAGACCTGTTTTCCTTACCTATGCCCCTGATCTTGGACAAACGATATAATTACCCCAAGTCTCTTTCCTCAACCATAAAATCGAGATCCCTGGCTCCGGACAAGGTCGGGGAATGCACATACAGCACGCAGACCTCCCTGAGGATCTACTCGTGAGCACAGTTTCGGCAGCAACCAGAGCACCCGATCTCTCGGGGTGTCTGGGTGGCTCAGTCGGCTAAGCGTCTGACTCCTGATTTCAGCTCAGGTCAAGATCAAACCACGCGTAGCGCTCCGCACGGAGTCTGCTTGGGACTCCCTCTCCCTCTGTCACTCCTCCTCGACGCGTGCGTGCGCTCTCTCTCTCTCAAAATAAATTAACTTTTTTTTCAAAGGCTTAAAGAAAGCACATCTGATCTTTGGTGAGTAGGTCAGGTAACCGTCTTCAGTGACATTCTCAACTACCACAGACCCACATTACCTGTTAGATTAGAAATGGGCTCTGACAACAGCGGGGACTGCTCGGTTCGGTGGCGGCTCTTCTCAGGGAAGTCCCCAAGATGGCAGATCCCACATGGGCGTTTAAGGAAGAAATGGCAGAAGGAGTGAAAAACAGACCCAACTCGGCGGTGACCGGCCATGAAGGCGCCGACAAGGAGCTGCACCGAACTCACGGAGGTGAGCGGGGCTGCACGCAACACGGTCAAAGCTCCCAGTTCGAGGAAGCAAAGACACAGGCAGCAGAAGAGAGTACAGAAAAGTAGTTTGGAGCCGAGTCTCGGCTTTTTTGTAACAATACGACCTTGATCAAGTCACTTCAGGACCTGAGTCCGTTTCCTCACCCGCGAAGTGGGGAGACTATTGTTGAACCTGCGCTGTCAGGCATGAGCAGCATACGTGGCCTCCTCTTAGCACAGTTCAGGTTCAGGTTCAGGAGGAGGGAGGGGTCCAAGTTTCCTCCCAAGACCCAGCACTCCAGTTAACATGCATGTGAACCGTGACAGGTCACTTATGCTCACAGGATTCTTGGAAGGGGCTAATCGGATACCGACTGTGAAAATGTCCCACAAACCATGAGTGCAATTTAAATACCAGTTCAATTTAAAAACCGATGCGTCAGGAGAAAACCACAGCGAATCACACACTGCTGCCCTCACCCAGATTCCCCCCAACAATGATTAGATGACAAATCTGGCTCCAAAGAAGATCTTTTACTAAGACCTATTTAAAACGTTTCAGTCCTTAATTCAAATAAACTTCCACTCAGCTGATGGCTGATCTAGGGAAAGGCTTCGCGGTGACAGACACCCCACCTACAAAGACATCCGAGTGGCTTCCGACTAACAAGAGTGTGAGAGTACTCAGGGTCTCTGCCCCATCTTCTTCAGGGTTCGATTGAGCTGGAAGAGAGAGAAAAGCGAAGTTAGCTATGGAGATTTCACCAACCCTGGTCCTCCAGCGCCACGGTCGCCAGGCCCAACCTCTGGGCCGCCCCTCTGAAGTCGGGGAGAGCGTCTCTGATGCAGGCGTAGGTGTACACTCTGTGTACAAAGCCCCAGTGAGGTGCTCCGCTCCCAACACCTGTGGCCGCGTGCAATTAATTCACGCAGACCGTTCTTCTACCTGCCCTCATGCGCCCCCCACCCTATGCGGCTCGACCCGTTTTATACACACGGGACTCGGGGCGTCTAAACCTGCCAGGGCCTGGTGGTGCAGACCAGAGCAGAACAGTGACCTCTGCTGGAGAACTCTGAACACCAGGATGATGTGGCTCCAGCAATGGCCACAGAGCGACCCCCACCCTGCTGCATGCTGCCCCCTCCTAGGGTCTGGACTGACCCACGGCCTCCCGAAGGGCAAGATGCTCTGAGGGCAAGATGCGGAATTCGCCAAGTCTGTCACAACACAGCTTCCCATCCTCTGCCTGCAGAAACTGGCCAGACCTGTCTACCAGAGTAACTGCCAACTGCCAAACAGGGAGGGATGGGGGAGAGCAGGCAGTGAATCCACCCATATTAGGAAATACCAGGGAGAGGAGAGCCGGCCACCCGCAGAGAGCGATCTTGGAAGGAGATGCTCGGGGAGGGCTGACACAGCAACCCAGCCCCACTCCCCACACCCCAAGCAGCCAGCCAGTCTGGCTCAGAACCTCACTCGGCCAACTTGGGGCTTTCTCGCGACAAAAAATTAAAACTCTCCTAACTCCCCAACCAAGTTCCCACCCTCTGTCCCCAGCCCACAGCCCACGGTCTCAGACTTCTCACCTCCTCAAATTTGTGAATCTGCCGGATGAAGAAATCCCCATAGCGCCTGGCAACCTTGGTGTCTGCGATGTGGATCATGTCCTGTGGAAAAGGCAGAATCAGGGAGGAGCAGTGAGGCAGAGCCGCTATCGGACTTGCAAGTAGCCATGCCGCTAAGGGCTAGATGAACCCCTAAAAAGCAAATGGGTGTGGGGGGAGGGGAGTCCTGTAGGGGAGTGTTACCAGCTGATGGCAGCTCTTCCTTTCTAGAGGGTTAATTTTTAATTTCTCCTTTTTAGTTTTTTTTTTTTATTTCAGAGGGAAAGAGATTGAGCACACATGCACCCATGAGCTGGGGGGAAAGGGGAAGGGAAAGGAGGAGAGAGGGAGGGAGACAGAAGAGGAGGGGGGACAGACAGAGACAGGGACAGAACTTTAAGCAGGTCCCAGGCTCAGTTCACAGGGCTCAATCCCACAACCCTGGGATTATGACCTGAGCCAAAATTAAGAGTTGGACACTCAAGCGACTGAGCTGAGCCACCCAGGCACCCCACTTATTTTTACTTTCAAGGTTTGTTTTTTAATAACGAACATATATCTTTCAGTAATAAAAATATTTAAGACTAATTTAAGACTATTTTTTTTTAAGATTTTATTTTTAAGTAATCTCTACACCCAACAAGAGCTTGAACCAACATCCCTGATATCAAGAATCACATGCTCCACTGACTGAGCCAGCCAGGCGCCCTCAGCATTTTATCCTCGACACTGTTTAGGAGCGTAGGAAGGTTGCAAATTAGTCCAGATTTTAAATTGTGTGTTTTAGCTCAAATGTGGTTGAACATCAATTTACTTGTAAATTCCTACATAATCTAGGTTAAGACCCAAGAACTTTCTGAATCCCTTTGATAGGACTTTTTCAAATCAAGGATGAAAAAAAGAAAAGCCAGACAATCAGAAAAGCAGGATCGCCTTGCCGGCTCAGTCAGTGGAACATGCATGCAACTCTTGACCCTGGGTCAGGAGTTCAGGCCCCGGGCTGGGTGTAGAGATTACTCAAAAATAAGATCTTCACTGAGAACAAAGCAAAACAGAAAGCAGCATTTTGCCAAAGATGAACCTGAACCAGTAAGAGGAACGATAATAAAAGAAAAATATCCCCGAAAACTTTTTCATATAGGGACTTATGAGTCCCATTATTAGTATTAATTTATAATATGAAGATAACCTCATGACAAAATTTTATTTATAATAACCAAGTGGCTAATTCTTGGGAGAAGCGTTTACTTCTATGTGTGTGTGTGTGTGTACACATACAGGTGTATGTGTAGTACTTTATATACACACGCATCAACGCGCGCGCACACACACACACAAAGAAATCTCCATGCCAAAGTGGACCTTGAACTCACAACCCTAAGCCCAAGAGTTACATATGGTACTGACTGAGCCAGCCAGGCACCCCAGGAGAAGTACTTTTTTGCAGACCGTCCACCAGACAGCTGGGACTGGTTCAGCGGGGTCACAGAGAGATGACACAGGGATGGGCCGGGTTACAGACACTGCCACCAAATCTGTGTACGTCAGGTACTGGGAATACACTCAAGACGGAATTTCGGCAGTTGGTTTGAGGCTGCAAGGGACAGTTTTGACTTTTAAAAGCATGAATAAAACACTGGAAAACTCCCACGACCAAGATGTTTCTACTTTTGGTTCATGTCAGAGATGGCGAAGTCCGGCCAAACATGAAGTCTTCCAAAAGTCATCAACTCTGAGTGACACGATTTGGTTCAGCAAGATGGGCTTTCAAAACAAACTGCCCAAACTGCCCCAGCAATTCCACAAGGACGTATACACCCGAAAGACGATGTTCACACAAAACCTCCCAGCAGTGCTGTGCACAACCCCCAAAAGGTGAAGACAGTTCAATGGCATCAACTGGCTGGAGCGAATGGCTGAAGGAAGCGGCGTATCCAGAGGGTAGAGTAGCCTTCGGCCTTAAAAAGGAAGAAAGTACTAACACGTGCCACAGCCTGGACGAAACTCGAAAACGTGTCCAACGAAACCAAACACAAAAGGCCACGTATTTTATGAGTCCACATATAGGAAACATCAACAGACAAACCCAGGGGCACCTGGGTGGCCGGCTGGTTGCGCAGCTGACGTGATTTCGGCTCAGGTCGTGGCTCACAGTTCGTGGAATCGAGCCCCTCGTGGGCTCTGTGCGGACAGCACGAAGCCCGCCTGCTGGGGATTCGCTCTCTGACCCTCCCTTGCTCACATGCATGCTCTCTCTCTCTCTCTCTCCCACAAATAAAAAAAGTTTTAAAAAAGAGAGAGAGAGAGAGAAAGAAATCCAGAGAGACAGAAAGCAGATTACTGGTTTGCCAGGGATTAGGGCACAAGAGGAACTGGAAATGACTGCTCATTAGTAGGAGTTTCTTTCAGGGATGTTGGAAACATTTTGGAATTAGACAGTGGAAACGGCCGTGTGACACCGTGAATATATAATAACCATGGAATTCTACCCTTTTTAAAAAAGGTTTATTTGTGTATTTTGAGAGAGAGTGTGCACGCACGCACGAGCAGTGGAAGGGCAGGGAGGGAGACCCCTGGCAGACTCCGTGCTGCAGTGAGGGGCCAAACACGGGCTCGAGCTCGAACTTCCGACCTGGGAGATAACGACCTGAACCAGAATCAAGAGCCACCCAGGCATCCCTGGAATTATACCCTTTAAAACAGTGAAGTTTGGGGCGCCTGGGTGGCTCAGTCAGTTAAGCATCCGGCTCTGGCTCAGGTCATGATCTCAAGGCATCGGGCTCTGTGCTGACAGCTCAGAGCCTGGAGCCTGCTTCAGATTCTGTGTCTCCCTCTCTCTCTGACCCTCCCCTGCTCGCACTCACTCTGTCTCTCAAAAAAAATTTTTAAGAAACATTAAAAAAAAATTTAAAAAAACAGTGAAGTTTGTTATACAAATTATACCTTAAAAAACTGCCAAGAAATAGTATGTTTAGACCAACGCACTTTCTTAAAACAACTAAAAATACAGAACGATTTTTAAAAACCTCCTCATAACATCAGGGGCACCTGGGTGGCTCGGTCGGTTAAGCATCTGACTTTGGCTCCAGTCATGATCTCACAGTTCGTGGGTTCAAGCCCCGCGTCGGGCTCTGTGCTGAGAGCTCAGAGCCTGGATCCTGCTTCGGATGCTGGGTCTCCTTCTCTCTCTGTCCCACCCCCACTTGTACTCTGTCTCTCAAAAATGAATAAAGGCTAAAAAAAAATTGTTTTTTAAATCTCCTCATAACATCAAAGAGCCGACAAGAGAATACAGAGCTACTTAAGAAAGTAACCATGTGAAGCAAAACACAGAGGCCCCTCTGCGCTGAAGTCACCTGCTACTCAATCCTAGAAGGCTTGCACAGGGGACAAACCAAGGCTGGGGCGTCTTACAGGAAGCCCTCCATGCACTGCTGGGACCCTGACGAGCTACACCCACAGGCTAGCGGCAGACCAGGACAGAACTGCCATCCGACTCCAGACACCAAGCACAGCTCACCAAGTTGGCTGAGGAGCATAATAAAAGGCCAAGACCCACCCCCAAGATACCAGAAACACGAGGCGACTCTTCTGACAATCTGCACCCGCAACCTGGGCTTGCTGCCTGGCTGGTCCAGGGGACCTGAGGCTTTGGTCTAGGGTGGTCCCAGACCAATAATCTCCCCGGGCACCTGGAAGAGGCAAAGGCAAATCCCCTCTAGAAGAATGAATGGTCGTCCCAGGTTTAAAAAAAAAAAAAAAAGCACATAAGGAAACACTGAACCACGAATTAGAAAAAAAAATAGAGAAAGCAAAAACAGAGCTGCAGAGATTAACAGGGACAGAACAATAAATCCAAAGAACATTAACCAGAACAGAGAAGAAAAAGACGGGATGATGCTAGGGCAGCCTCCCTCTTTCCTCTCCATTCGATCCTCTCTTCTGCCGCGGCTCCGCTTGCCGGCCACTCCAGCCACACGGACACTGTCCCTCCACTGTCCCTCCACCGAACTGGACTTGCTCCTGCCCCAGGGCCTCTGCTCCCTCTACCTGGAACGTGTTCCCCCAGATATGTGTTTGGCTCATTTCTTCTCGCCCTCCGAGTCTTAGCTTCAGTTTCCCTTCCTCCGCAGACGCTGTCCGGAGCACCTCATTCAGCACAGCCTCCGCCCGCCCTCGCACCACTACCCGTAACCATGTGGCACCTGACAAATTAGCACCTATTGATAAAGTGAGGGAAAATTTTCAACTTTCCATGTTTGTGGGCCCTGCTCCCAGGCTCTCAGGGAGGCCATGCTTAAGGTCAAAACGACTTGGCAAAACCTCAAAGCACGGGTTCTATTTCTGCCCCGAGCACACTCTGTACATCTGCTTCATTTAAAGAAACAAACAAACAAAAAAGAGGACCATTCCAAACATAAAGATAAGAAAAAGAAAAACAACCTCGCTGATTAAAGATTAAAGTCACACAGCCTTGCACGTAACAAAAGGCTGTAAGTTTCTGGAAGGTCTTTCATCACCACTTTAACTCTTTATGTAAAACAAAAGCAAACCACACCGAACTCAAACTCGGACACCACACGTCCCCTCCCTGGATCACTGTCTACTTCGTGAGGCCGGTGTATCCCGGGTAGCTGTCTTAATGGGGTCTCGACCAGAACTCTTTTTTCTCTAAAAAGTTTTAAATAGGTTTGCTCATTTTGCATGGACACCTACTTCCGGATCTGCTCCAGCATCCTCCTTACTATTTTTTTTTTTTTAAACACCAGCACAGCAGTCCTGGGGCAGACACCTTTGTTGATTTTGTTCACTGCGAAGTCCCAAATACTCAGATCAGTGGGCGCCCTGTCAACGTGGCCTGCTGACTGGATGACTGGGGTGGGGACCGGAGCCCCGGGCTGGGGGGGCGCACGACCGTACCTTATCGATGTAGAAGTCCACCTCCGAGGCGGACTGGAACTCGCCGTCCAGGGCAGAGATGCCGCTGGTCCACACCAGGTTCTTCATCTTGTGCTTGAACACCAGGAGCTGGATCCGGAACTCCTGCTCCGTGAGGTCCAGGAAGCCGGCCAGCTTGGCCACGGGCATGGTGGTGTAGAGCTTGAGGAAGCTGCGGATGGTGGCGAGCTGGGCCTGCTGCTGCACCTCGTCGGCGAACACCTTCAGCTGCTGCAGGAAGGGCTCCTTGTGGTAGTTGGGGTGCACGTTGTCGTAGTTGGGCACCACGGGCGACAGGAACTTCGGGCACGAGTAGCTGAAGAGCTCCTCGTAGACCTGCGGGTCGCCCTTCTGCATGCGCAGCATCTTGTCCCCGTACTTCTCCCGCAGCTGCAGGTGGATGCTCTCGTCGATCCGCATGGGGTACATGGTGAGGGCGATGGCCAGCAGCGCGTGCATCTGCTCGTTCTGCTTGTTGATCTGGTGGGGGTGGGGGAGAAATCGGCGCAGGCTCAGCCGACACGGACTTTCTGGGGCCCCTACGGCCAACGTCGCCCCAACACCCCAAGTCAGTTCACTTTCCCCACGTCGCTCCCCATGTGCCCTCTAACTCTGCTGAACTTCCCCAACCCACTTCCAGGCCCTCCTGAGCGGACTCCTGCCTTCTTTAGTGGGGCCTCCCTCCCCCTCTCCCTGCATCACCCCTCATCTCACCAGATCAGTCCTGCCCCCCCAACCTGTGACCGAGTCACCTAGAACCTCTGTTGGCACCGTCACGCCTATGAGGACGAAACGCCTTAGCTGCAGGGCGAAGGCTACTCCGGAATCTGACACCCCAATCTGACTGCAGCCCCCACCCCGCGCTGACGCGAGCCCATTGTGCTGCCACATCACCAAACTTCTAAGTCTCACACCTTTGCTCTGCCTAGAGAGCTCCCCACGGAGCGTCCTGGGCCCACCCTCCTCCATGGCGAACTGCCTGAGGGTCGCGCCCACATCTAACTCATTTTTCAACACCGAGAGCGCAGTGAACACTCAGCAAACTGCTTTGGAATAAATGCGGGCACTGCTGCCGGACTAAAGTAAAATAAAAGATATCGTCCCTCTTGTCAAGGAATTAATGATCTGAGATAACAGGCACAAAAGAAGAAACTCCGGGCACGCCAGCCTGAAAAGGCACAAAAAAAGAGTGACATTTTGGATGGCAGGTCCCCAAACTGCCAGCATAGGTGCCAAGGGTGGTCAGAGGCCCCCTTACCATCTCATACTTGTACGTGGTCCTCTGGAACATGCTCTTGGTCCTCTGGATGTAGAGGAGGATGTTGGCAAAGACCCGGATGGCATCCTGGTAGCGACGCATCATCAAATAGGCGAATCCGACGTAGTAGTAAGTGGTCACCTGGCACTCAGGCACCCGGGAGTACATGCTCTGTGGAGGAAGGCGAGGCCCCCGTGAGCCCCCAAACCCACCCCCCCCCGCCGGAGAGAGTCTGGGGGCGGGCGGGGCCCAGGGTCACCTGAGGTGGAGGCCCCTTGCCGAGGCCCTGAGTTCGGCCCACATTTACCAGTGAAGTTATGAGACCGGAGGACTTCATTTTGTCAGGTATTTTTAAAAAAGGGGGGAGGGGGACTGAATCAGGTAACCTTAAAATTTCTTTCAGATCCAAATCCCTCAATACCTCAGTTATGCATTCTTCCTTGCTGTCTACTCATTGCTTTTCCAGATAATCTTGATAAAGGAACAGATAAAGACTGGAGAAACACTCACTCACTCCTCACTCACTCACTCACTCACTCACAAAGGTGGCTACGAAAACCCACCCCAGCTAATCACCATCATTCAACCATCTTGGGACTAACTCTTCTGTTAATTCCTTAACGAGTGAAAGGTGAATAGTAAAAACCTGCCATCATGGTTCTGTTGTGAAAACAGAATCAAAGACCGCTGAGTAGCTCGAGGGTTACTAAGCAACACAGAGAAAGCACCTTGTTCAAGGTCAGATTTTCACCACGGTGGTTCCCCCAGTTCTCAATTTTCAACGGGCCTGGGGAAGAATCCTTTTCTCTCCCTGAAATGGCTCCTAATCGATCTCTGAAAGCAGACTCCCCAGCTTGGGAAGAGGGGGGAAGGGGGCAGTGCCAGGAAATCACCTTCTTATTCAGTTCGATGTTCTCCAGCACCTTGATGGCCTGGTAGTAATCCCCCAACAGGGAATGCAGCCGCAGGAGCCCCACCAGGCTGAAATAGCCTAGCATTTTGTACAGGGAGTGCCGTCCATACTCGCCGGCCACGCTCTCGGGGTCGCCTGGGAGAAACAGAGAGCGTGAACATTCTTGCAGGGGCAGGTGAAAGCAGGTAAGCCTGAGCCTTGAACGTCACTCCGAGAACTCTTCACCCACTAGCGGCCTCCAAAGCTCCCGCAATAATCACTGCCTTCAAAGAAACAGCAAGCAGCAGCAGTAACCTTGATCTGATGACCTTTTTTTTTTTTAAAGTCATCTCTATGCCCAACATGGGCTCGAACCCGTGACCTGAGATCAAGAATCACATGCTCCACCGACGGAGCCAGCCAGGTCTCCCTGGCCTCATACTAATCTTAAATTTACCACCAGGAGTTGCCTGAGGGAGGTGGCAGTTTTCTGGGGTTTTTTTTGGTCCCCAGACACCTGAGAATACGGAGGTGGCCCTTTTTATCAGGAGCAGTTACTCCTCGAGGCCACGGCTCTCAGGAAGCCCGTGGGGTCACAGCTATTTTCCTAGTAACACCAAGACACCATCTGTCTTTCTCACAGAACTGACACTTGCACTGAACACACGAAAACAGCGGCGTGTAAAACTACCGACACCTCAGCGTGAACCCGGCCGTGGCGCCGCGATCCGGTGGCCTTTCCCATCACACGCGGTAGAAGGAACCAGCCGCTTCTTTCACAAAACACGGTTTTTCCTTGAAAGGATGACTGGCACACAAATTACAGCTACTCAGATTTGGGTATTCAGCAGACGTGTTCCAAAACTGAGGCAACGAGCCCGTTACACTCCAACAACAACGACAAAATGGACCGCGCTCACTTCACGGCCAACGAAAACGTGCACTGTCACACACAGTCTTACAGAACTTGTATCTGCCACCGGAAGTTCAACGGCTTCCGAACAGAGACTGAGCTGATGGGGCTGCGACAAAACTACAGATGTGGTCTTTAAAAACTGTTTAATAGGGGCGCCTGAGTGGCTCAGTCGGTTAAGTGACCAACTTTAGCTCAGGTCATGATCTCACGGTTTGTGGGTTCGAGCCCCACATGGGGCTCCGTGCTGACAGCTCAGAGCCTGGAGCCTGCTTCGGATTCTGTGTCTCCCTCTCTCTGTCCTCCCCCACTCATGTTCTGTTTCTGTCTCAAGATTAAATAAACATTAAAAAAATTTGTTTAAATTGTTTAAATAAAGGGGCACCTGGGTGGCTCAGTCCATTCAGCATCCGACTTCAGCTCAGGTCACGATCTCACAGTTTGTGAGTTCGAGCCCCACGTCAGGCCCTGTGCTGACAGCTCAGAGCCTGGAGCCTGCTTCAGTTTCTGTGTCTCCCTCTCTCTCTCTGTCCCTCCCCAGCTTGTCTCCCCCTTTCTCAAAAATAAGCATTAAAAAAAATTTTTTTTAACTGTAGAAGAAAATCTGAATAGAGACTCTTTATAACTCCACAAACTGGTGTTCTACAAATCCATGCAGCAGTAAAAAATCCATTCAAGCTGCAGGAAAGACCAATAAACTTTAACACGACAACGTAGAAGGTCACTGCTAAGGTTTCAGAAATCCCATGTGACTACGGGTATGAACCGCCCCCTGTCAAGTTCTGATGCAGCCCAAGAACACAGAGGCCGGACAGGCTGTGGAGAGAACTCCTCGCTGCGCCGACTCCACGTGTGGGAGAGGCCGGGTCTCCCTCTTACACCTCAAATGACACGGCGACTGTGGCTGCCACGCACAGATGGCAGACGCACACCGAGCTCTTCCGTGAAGCCGGCGCCAGAGCGACTTGCGAAAATGATCCTCTTTTCGCAGAAGCAACATTCACACGGCTCAACCTGGCGATAAAGACTGTAAAGTGGTCCCAACACCAACAACTCTGAGACTCGCTGATCTAAACAAAGGCCCTGGAGACAAGTGCCTGCAAATGCAGGTCTCCCGAGGCTGCCTCCGTCTGTCGGCGACAGGCCGCCAAGCCACACCGCCGCGGCCCCTCCTCCCGGGGACCAGAGGGCAGGCAGCACTCACCTCCGCTCGTGTACACCTCCAGCTGCCGGTTAATGTTGGACTTGTCTACCAGGGAGTGCAGGACGTTGAGCACACTGTGAACGTTCCAGATCTTGGGATTGGAGCGAAGGAAGTCAATCTCCTCCTCCGACTTCTTGGCGGTCTTACAGCGGTACTGGCTGAACGACTGGAACTGTTGGGAAGAAGGGACAGAGGCAGAGTGGCGCACAGAGCTGAGGGCGAGGCTGTGCGGGGGCTCTGGAGGGGAGGGGCGCGAGGGGAGCGCGGGGGCCACCCGCTCTCAGGCTAAGCTGTTCTGTGCGCTACGTGCTTTTGCAAAGCCATCCATTTTGATTTAAATTGGATTCTGTTCACCACTGAGGATGTTACTTCTTCCTCAAGTAGGCAGAGAGCTCTTAAGATGAAACGCAGTTTGTGGAATAAACATTCAATGTGGTTATTTGACTCCAAACCTAGGTGTTTAAGTCACTGAAAGTCTCTGGGTGTCACAACGCAGTCATCGTGGCTGTCAGGGCCAGGTGGCTTGTAACAGATCTGCTACATGGCTGTGCCGTGGAGGAGTCAGGAGTATGAACGGGTGACACGGTGGAGACAGGGTAGAGGTCTGTACGCGTGTCTTCCCTACTGCAGTTGATCACCCATTCGTCTAGGACGGGAACCCAGTCGGAGTCACCTCTGTGCCAACCGCAGACCCTAAGCCAGCGTAAGGCGCTCACAGGGCCCACACCGCAGGCATTTGTTGAGGGAGTGTTTCCGTCTGGGACCAGCAGTGGGCTGGCTCCGTCAGTCACCCACAGAACAGCACGAGCGACCTACCCACTCAGTTAGTTTTTAAAAGCTCCTTGGTTCTGATGCACACCAAGTCTGGAAACCAGTGACCTAGAATCTAGGTCCTAGAATATTCATCAACTCCAAAATACCAGTTTCCTCTAAGAATGTAGGAAAATGTTCCCAGATTTACAATAAACAGAAGAATACCAAACAGATTCTAAGTCCGCAAGAACAAGAAAGCCCAACAGAACAATGGCCAAAGGACACTGATCATCACTTCAGAACAAAGCAAGATTGGGCAATCAACAGGGAAAGTTCTATGATCTCTTCAGGTATCAGAGAAACGCAAACTAAAATGGGATCACCATTTCTTTCCCATCAGACAAAAATCAGACCAGTAACATCCACAGCACAAAAACTCTCCAATGCTGCTGATGGCAGAGCAATGCTGACACAGCCCTTGGGGAGAGCGAGAGGTGATCATTTCTTAAAATCCAAAGTGACTGCATGTTCTAGACCTCGACAGTGGTGGTGTACACATTTATCAAATCTCATCAACAGTATGCTTAAAATCGGTATTTTACTATATGGAAATTTTGACTCCATAAAACTGATTTTAAAAAAACATAAGAAGGAAATACCCTTCAACCAACAATCCCTCCCCTAGTGACCTCTGGAGAGGGACCTGTAACATACACGAGATTTACTGACTCACTATTTGTAGTAGTGGACACTGAAAACCAGATGTTCACCACCAACAGGGTGATTTATCCAGATCGTGTAGGCAGCAGAAAAAAACCAAGCTGTCTCTATGTAGACATACTGAGTGGTCCACATCATAACACATAATATGCCATTTTTAAATGGAATATTTTATATGCATATACGCCTGACAAACTTTACCACAGTGCCTATCTTTACTGACAGTAACTGATGCCTCCACAAAGGCGAGGAAGACGCTTTATCCGCAGTTTGAAACACACAAAGATTTTAAGCAGCAATGATACATACATGTATTACTCATCTTGATAAAAATAAATGAAAGCAGAGTGGCGGGAAAGGGCCACTAACCGGTGTGACATCTGCCTGGCCAGTCTTTGTTACCAGTGAGAGTGCTTTAAGCCCCTTAAGAGAACACCAGCTAAGCCCAAGGGATTACGATAATCTTAGGCAGGATGAAGAACCTCAGCACAGATGATCCTCCTGCCCTGCTGTGAGTCAACAGGACCACCAAGCTTCTAAAGTTACCAAAGGGGCTGACACAAGCCAAGGAGCCAGAAAGGACAAGCGAGGCCAGGGCAGTGTGTGGCCCTGACTGCACACAAGGCACCGAGGCCTCGCCTTAAGCAGGAAGCCCCTCCCAAAGGGCCCCAGGCGGGCTCTCAGCCCACCACTCACAACTTGCCAGCACTCTGTAAGTCTCTCTGGTCTGGGCAGTTCAAATAGCTGCTTTATTAGGAAACTGATTTCTCCTGAAATTCCCAGTGCGAGCTATCCAGTCCTCATAAAACTCACAGGAAACAAATGTTTCCAAATTCAACTATTCTTTTAAGTCTACATTCTACCTTTTTTTTTTTAATGTGTTTTATTTATTTTTGAGAGACAGGGAGACAGCACGAGCAGGGAAGGGTCAGAGAGAGAGGAAGACACAGAATCTGAAACAGGCTCCAGGCTCTGAGCTGTCAGCACAGAGCCCGACGGGGGGGCTCGAACCCACAAACTGTGAGATCATGACCTGAGCCGAAGCTGGACGCCTTACCGACTGAGCCCCCCAGGTGCCCCTACATTCTATTTTTCAAGAATAAACCTGCACTAGGGGCGCCTGCGGGGCTCAGTTGGTTAAGCGTCCAGCTTCAGCTCAGGTCATGATCTCACGGTTTGTGGGTTCGAGCCCCCCGTCGGGCTCTGTGCTGACAGCTCAGAGCCTGGAGCCTGTTTCAGATTCTGTGTCTTCCTCTCTCTCTGACCCTTCCCTGCTCGTGCTGTCTCCCTGTCTCTCAAAAATAAATAAAACACATTAAAAAAAACCTTTAAAAAAAAAAAAAAGAAAAAACCCGCAGTAAAAGAAGGCGGAGAAGAAGAACAACGATCCTGACCGTCCTAACCGCCAGGCAGCACACGCCAAGGAACTGCACGGTGGCAGGCCCGGCACCAAGTACTTCAGACATCATTTCTGGGAATCCTCCCCGAAACACCTGACGTTAGAGAAGCGGAGGCAATGTGGTTCTGTGATTTAGCTCGCCCAAGGTCCCAGGTCAGTGAGCAGCAAGACTGGGAACACTACCCCGGGCCACACAGCTGCTGCACCTGACGTCCGACCCAGCTCTCGGGGGCCTCCACGGGAGCACTGCAAGCCAGGACGGTCTCTGATGCTGATATCCTACTTTATTCTTGTCTAGCTTCTACTCACGTGACCACTCTCACAATCAAGGCATCCGGCATTTGTTTTCTAGGAGAGGAACGTAAAACTGGGAAGACAGCTACCAGGTAGGAGCGCCCACACGAGCACCCGCTCCCTCCCACCTGACTCCAAAGCCTAGGAAGCCTTTATCCTTCCTGTGAGGTCAACTCTCAAGGTCAGGTAAGGGCTTGGGGAAGGTCAGCCCGACTCTGCTGACTTCCAAAGTGGTACCGAGAGCTCTTGCGCCTCTCTGGCTCTTCAGAAAGCCACGACCCCGAGGACCACCACCAGGGCACACCCCCCACCGTGACGGGGACGTTATCCCAAGCATCTTTGTAAGGACACAAACAACGGTAAGAGCTGCTCCTCTGTTGGAGTAGTTACTTCCCACGAGCTCACGTTGGCCAGATACCTGATAGATGAACTCATCGATGATATCCCAGAGCCACTGGTTGGGCAGTTCGAGGGGGGCAGGGCCGTCGGCATCTGCGTGGGAGAGCACAGCGAAGTCAGACGCGAACTACGCCGCTCGGTAAGGCTACACACAGAATGCACTTTCTAATTCTTCTCTTAAAAGGACCACGAATAACAGGCCATCCCCTCTTCCACTTGCATATTAAAACTCCGCTAAAAAATAAAAAAGCTAGAGGCCAGCACTGGGCCTCATCACAGCCTCACAGCCCTGTCCAAACTCAAACTCACTAAGAATGTAGTTGAAGAGATTGCAGTAGTTGTAGTAGGATTCAAATCTCTGCTCCAAGGAGGGTCCTCCCTGTAAAAAGAAAAGAGACATCAGGACGGATGTTAATTTACATGTGTGGTACTCGGGGCGCCTGGGGGGCTCAGTCGGTTGAACATCAGACTCTTGATCTCAGCTCAGGTCATGATCTCACGGTCTATGAGTTCAAGCTCTCCGCTGGGCTCTGTGTTGACAGTGCAGAGCCTGCTTGGGATTCTCTCCCTCCCTCTCTCTCTGCCTCTCTGTCCCCCTTGCAGGTATACTTCTCATAAAACAAATAAATATTAAAAAATAAAACATGTAGTTTACACATGGTCTACGATGACAGCTAAAGATGCATGAGAACTGATGCCTACTCTCTCCTTCTTAGGATGCAAAGAGCACTCAAGTCAGGGAAGGCAGCGAGAACTAGTCAGAGGGAAGGCAGCAAGAGCTAGTCAGAGGGAAGGCAGCAAGAGCTAGGCAGTTCAAAGGGGCACTGAGCATCAGACCGTAATGATCAGGTTTTATGGCAACAACCCCAACTGACCATTAAAGAACAAGCATTGGGGCGCCTGGGTGCCTCAGTCGGTTAAGCGTCCGACCTCGGCTCAGGTCATGATCTCACAGTTTGTGGGTTCGAGCCCTGCATCAGGCTCTGTGCTGACAGCTCAGAGCCTGGAGCCTGCTTCAGATTCTGCCCCTCCCGTACTCATGCTCTGCTTCTCTCTCTTAATAACAAACATTAAAGGTCCGACACTTCGGCTCAGGTCATGATCTCGCGGTTCATGAGTTCAAACCCAGCATCGGGTTCCATGCTGACAGCTCAGAGCCCGAAGCCTGCTTTGGATTCTGTCTCCCTCTCTTTCTCTCGAAAATAAACAAACATTCAAAAAAAGAATAGGAGAGACAGACGGAAGTACTAACAAAAGCAAAAAGGTAAGATCGCAGTGCTCAGAGAATGGATGAATAGAGCCGATGACGCTAGCCTAGGCTGCACGGGACTCAAACGGGCTGGGAAGGCAGAGGTCTTCCAGTGCCAAACAGGAATCTCGGCCAGAGGGGTCAGCAAGTCCACCACCACCTGGTTTTGTGAATTAGAAGTTCAACTGGAACAGAGCCCTGTGCTCACGGTCTATGGCTGCTGCAAAGGCAGAGGTGAGCAGACTCAATAGAGACCACAATGGCCGCAAGGCCAAAAAAACTACCTGGGCCCTTACAATGCAGGCTGCCGACCCCCAGTCTAGACTTTACGCCGCTGGCAAGGGAGAGCCACTGACGATTTCTGAGCTGGGGCAGAACACGACGCCATCTGTAACGGGGGAGAGAGAACACGGTCCTGGAGCTTTGGCCCCACTGCTTACTAACTGAGCTTCGGACAAGGCAGTCAACGTCTCTGTAGAATGAGACTGTTAAGTGCCCAATACAGTTAAGCGTTCCTTCAGTGGGCACCCCCCTCCCCCGGCCAAGATTTAAACCTGGTCATATGACTGGACCCCGTGTGGTACTTAATGAAGACGTTGAAAGATCAAGTTCTGCTGAATCTTCATTACAGACCAAAGTTAAGATCAGAGGTGGCAAAACCACTTGTACCGTGGGTTCTGAGGCCCTGGTCTTCCCAACGAGGCCATGTTACACAGGCCACTGGACTCTCAGCCAAGCCCACAAAGCACCTGAACTGAAGGAGCAAGTGTAGGAGGGAATCTTCACTTCCTGTCAGATAGAGTAGTCAGAGCCCTCACTGGGAGGCAGAACCCTCACTGGGAGCCCGAAAAACGTGGCCCGAGTTACTCTGACAACAGGAACTCCTCCAGCTACCATGCGTGGTGGCTCCAGTGGCAAAGCAGGAGCTCTAGTCAGGTCAAGTGGTCCTCAGGGGGATGAGAACGCACAGGGAGAAGCTGGAAATACTCCAAGGAGAGAGATCATGGTGCTGGTTTCCTTCATTTACACATGCGCACACCTGCTCTGCTCCAATAAGCAACTGGTCACCATCGGCGATTAGGCCCCGGCTTATAGCCGCGAACAAGATAAAGTCCGTGCCCCAGTGGCGTGTTACCCTCCAGCGGGGGCAGCAAGCAAAAACCTAGCAAACAAAGGATACGGTGTCAGCTAGTGACGTACAGATGCCCCGAGGTGTGGCCAGGAGCCCCAGAGAGGAGGGAAAGCCAGGTCAAGGAGAACTGTGACTACGACTTGGGATTTTATTCTAAGTATGACAGGAAGTCATGGTAGGACTGGGAGGGAGGGTGTGACCTGGTGAGACCCTGCTGCCAAAGGACCATGCTGGTTACCAGGCTGAGAATAAACTCTAGTGCGAAGAGTGGAAATGGACACCAGGAATGCAGCTACACAGTCCAGGCAAGAGACAATAAGGTCTTGAACTCGGGTAGCAGCAGTGGTGGTGGTGAGAAGTGGGTGCTTTAAAGAAGCACACCGAAGACAGAGCTGGACAGGATCTGCTGCACGGCTACAAGTGAAGTGAGACAGAAGCCAAGAGCGATGCCAAGGTCTTCGGTCCAAGGCACCTGGACGCACGGTGGTATTATCCGCGAGTTGGCTGACACAGGAAGAACGGGCTTGGAGGGAAAATAAGACTTCGGTGTGGGGCGGGTGAGACTTGCGATGACTGGCAGGCAGCCAGGCGGAGACGTGGAGTAGGCAGCTGGATGCGCCAGTACGGACTGAGAGAGACCGGGGCTAACAATAGAGATTTTTAGTCACCGTGTGTATAAATAGTGCAGATGGGGTTTTAAGAGACTTAGGACATTCTACAACTGAGAAACCAGAGAAGAATCAATCAGGGGCCCAGAGCGGGCGAGCGTGGCAGAACGACCCCGCTATTACAAGACAGGCCTGAGCGCAAGGGGCCTGGCCACTTCCTAGTTGTAGGAAGCTGGGAAAAAGCACGTCGGTCTGCCCGCTCTGCAGGATTGCCGGGGGGATCAGAGAACAGATGTGTGCCAAGTACACCCAGCGACATGTTCTGTAGGTTCCAGAGCAGAAGGCTCCGCGGCCACACACTGACGGTAATAAGGGCATCGCGGGCGGAGACAGCAGAAGGCGCTGGGAACACGCTATCACGGCGGCTCCGGCAACCCAACCAATGTGACGGGTGCAGGTCGGAAACGGTGGGGGTGGAGACATTAAAGAGGGCGGCAAAGCTAGGACCTGTTACACTTTGCCTGGAACAGATACCCGGCTTACTGGATTCAATCATTCCCTCTGCTCTGAGCTGTCAGCAGAGTCTGACACGGGGCTCGAACCCACGTACTGTGAGATCATGACCTCAGCCGAAGTCAGATGTTTAACTTACTGAGCCACCCAGGCTCCCCCGACCTCACCCCCGTTATTTCTTAACTCTCAGAACACATGCCAACCCCTCTTGGACACTGAACCAATATAAACCAGTGAGTGGGTTCCAAACACAAAAACAGAGTTTAAAAAAACGCCAACGACACTTAGATACTCACACTGACTTTGGCATATATGTGTCTATAGTACAATTCCTTGTACAAAATCAGGAAGACGGCATCTGAAAGAGACCACAAAGGGGTGCTTTAGGAATCCACAAATCCTCCAGGGCCTTCAGGCAGGTCTAGCCCTTCGACGGGAGTAAAGGGATAAACATGATTTAAAAGACTAAACGACATCTACATTTAAATACATACACCCCAAGAATATACACAACAAGAAAATTCACCCCGTTTTATCTTTCAACCTCTTTAATCTCATTCAGACTCATTTCCCGTCACCATTTCAGAGCTCTTGCCATATAGTTGCTTAACAAACCAACACAAAAATAAACAGCAATAGCTCTCAAGAAAGCAATGTTACGCTATCAAAATTGCAAATAGAGGAGGAAAAGAAGGGGAGAAAGAGAATCAGGAGGAGGAGGAGGAGGAGGGAGAAGAAAAAGAAGAAAGAGAGATGGAGGAGAGAGAGGAGAGAAAGAGGAGAGGGAGGCGGAGGAGGGAGAGAATCCCAAACAGGCTCCATGCCCAGTGCAGAGCCTGACTCAGGGCTCAATCCCAGCCAAAATCAAGAGTTGGATGCCTGACTGAGCCCCCCAGGTGCCCTAAAATCGTATTTTAAAGAACATATCTTATTGATATGATACAACCAACAGAAGGAAAGGAAAAGTTGGTTGGATGTTGACGCTGAGCAGAAAAGAGCTAACGAAGCAGGTCTGAGGCTTCTAGCCTTTGGCTGTAAAGCTGGCCCTTGGCCGGGCATCTGGGAACCTGGGTTTCAGGAGGCCTCCCACCACCCTGGTAAGAGTGGTCTGCGATGCCGAAACCGTGCCACGGTATGGTTCGTGCTCAACTCCTGCCTTCCTTCCAGGGTCTGGAATTTTGGTACGTGTCAGGCAGAGGGCATGCCCACATAACCAACACCCAATAAAATCCCTGGACACCAAGTCTGTAAGAGGCTTCTCTGACAACTTGTCACACGTCACAAGTCCTTGCCCAAGGAACAGCACGCCCCACGTGACTCCACGTGACTGTTGGTAACACGCACCCGGTTTCCTTTAGCCCCCTCTCTAGGCGCACTTTCCTCTTGCTGGTTCCGCTCTGCATCCTTCAGCTGTAAACCCTCCTAGCTGTGGATTCGACTATACGCTGAGTCCTGTGAGTCCTCCTAACAAATCACCAAACCTGGGCGTGGTCTTAGAAATCCTGGAGATACAGGGGCGCCTGGGTGGCTCCGTCGGTTAAGCAGCCAACCACAGCTCAGGTCATGATCTCATGGTTGGTGGGCTTGAGCCCCGCTCTTGAGCTCCGTACTGACAGCTCAGAGCCTGGAGCCTGCTTCGGATTCCGTGTCTCCTCTCTCTCTGGCCCTCCGCCGCTTACATTCTGTCTCTATCTCTCAAAAATTAAAAAAATAAATAAAAAAAAGAAAGAGAGGCCCCTGGGTGGTTCAGTCAGTTAGGCATCCAACTTCAGCTCAGGTCATGGATCTCATGGTTCGTGAGTTCGAGCCCCACATTGGGCTCTATGCTGTCAGCACAGAGCCTACTTCTTATCCTCTAACCCTTTCTCTGCCCCTCCCTCACTCACACATACATTCTCTCTCTCAAATATATATAAACATTTAAAAAGGAAGGGAGGGGCACCTGAGTGGTTTACTGGGTTAAGCATCCAAATCTTGGTTTCAGCTCAGGTCATGATCTCATAGTTTGTGAATTCAAGCCCCACACTGGGCTCCAAGCTGACAGTGCAGAGCCTGCTTGGGATTCTCTCTTTCCGTCCCTATACCTGTCCCTGACTCGTTCTCTCTCTCTCTCTCAAAAAAACAAAAAAACAAAAAAACAAAAAAACCCTAAAGAAAATCATTAAAAAAAAACAAAAAAAATTTTAAAGGGAAAGAAAATGGCATTTAGTCTATGTAAAAAACCAAAGAGTTACTCCTATTGGCTTATGTGTGCACAGACCATCACAGGAAAGATAAACAGAGTGGTGACACCAGATGGCTCTAGAGAAACGGAAGACTAGAGGATGGAAGGGGGGTGGGGGGCAGTGACTTTTATAGTAAATCTTCTTTTTCACGATTAGGTCCTGTGATTACTTTCCCGTAAAGTTATACACGGCTGACCCTTGAACAACGTGGGGGTTAGGGACAAGCCCCCCCCCCCCCAACACACACATTCAAAAAACCACACAAACACCTTTTGACTCTTCAATTATCTGTGAACTTGAATAACCTACTGCTGACTGGGAGCCTCACCAGTAACACACACCGTCCGATAACACATACTCTGCACGGTACACGTGTTACATGACACACTGCAGTCTCATAGCCAAGCTAGAGAGGAGAACGTATTAAGAAAATCATAAGAGAAAACACGTTCACAGCATCGCACTGGAGCGAAAACCGGCCACGTGCAAGCAGGCTCACCCCGCACACAGCCCTGCTGCTCCGGGGTCAACTGTGTTCCGAGACTTCGCAGTTAGCGCACACGATGCCAGTCTTAGAGGCAGTATACTAAATCAAGCGTAAGGTCTGAGCCACACAGAAAATAAAATCTCCTCATGTGAGTTCCAAACTTGTGTACTGATAATGCTAATAATGATAAAGTGTCCCCAAAATGGTAGCTGTATCAAAGAAGTACAAGCCTCGTACACGGAAAACTTAAAATATCACTGAAAGAAATGAGAGACCTAAGTAAAGGAAAAGACACAGCACGGCCATAAATGAGAGGACTTAACAGAAGAGCAACACATCCCTAATTTCATCTTCGGAGTCAACACAATTGCTATCAAAATCCCAGCTGGCGTCTTTGCCTTAATTGACCAGCAGATCCGAAAACCCATAAGGAAATCCAAGGGACCCAGGAGAACCAAAACAATCTTGAAAAAGAACACAGGTGAAAGACTTACACTTCTAGTTTTAAAACTTACCACAAAGCTACAATAATCAGGACTGTGTGGCCCAAGCACAAGGAAAGACACACAGATCAATGGAGTTAAACCGAGGGTACGGGGCGCCCGGCTGGCTCAGTGGCTGAGTGTCCGACTCCTGATCTCCTGATGCTGGTTCAGGTCGTGATCTCAGTGTGAATCTGCTCAGCACTGACAATGTGGGGCCTGCTTAGGATTCTCTCTCTCAAAATAAATGAGTAAAGCCGGGCACGGTGGTGCGTGCCTGTAGTCCCAGCTACTCGGGAGGCTGAGGCAGGAGGATCGCTTGAGCCCAGGAGTTCCGGGCCGTAGTGCGCTATGCCGATCGGGTATCCGCACTAAGTTCAGCATCAATATGGTGACCTCCCGGGAGCAGGGGATCACCAGGTTGCCTAAGGAGGGGTGAACTGGCCCAGGTCGGAAACGGAGCAGGTCAAAATAAATGAGTAAAACTTTAAAAAAAAAAAAAAAGGGCACCTGGGTGGCTCAGTGGGCTAAGCATCCAACTTCAGTTCAGGTCATAATCTCCCAGTTCATGGGTTCTAGCCCCACATTGGGCTCTGTGCTGACAGCTTGCACCCTGGAGCCTGCTTCAGATTCTCCCCCTCTTTCTGCCTTCCCTGCTCGTGTTCTCTCTCTCTAAAAATTAAATAAAACCTTAAAAAAAAAAAAACCCAACCCTGAGAGTCCAGACATAAACCCTTACATTTACATGACAACCAATTTCAACAAAGGTGCCAAGATAAGTTAATGGAAAAATAGTCTTTTCAAAAACTGGTGCAGGGACAGCTAGACATCCACATGGGAAAATGTGGCGCTGGATCTTTCTACTTCAAGCCGTACATAAAAAACCCCATCACAAAGTGAAAGGCGGGAGGCAGCCGCCAGAGGGCCCATTCCTAAGTGACTATAATGACCCCCCAAGTGAGAGAGAGACACGGAAGTCAGTCAGGACAAAGACCTCGATTTCAGCTTCACCACGTGTGGGAGGTCTCTGTCCCCTCTTTGTTTATCCAGCCTTCATTCAAGTTCTTTACTAAGGATGTACTGTGTACCGAGTCCTGGGGAGACAAAACAGTGAGCAAGACACACAGATCACCTGAGCCTCCTGGGGACCCCTCGGTCACAGGGCCCCACCCGGCGCGCAGGCCCCGAGGGGCTCACACCTACCGTTGCCGACCTGCGGGGCAACGGCTTCAGCCTCAGGCCACGGCGTGTTCTTGAAGAATCTCTCGGTCAACTTGGTCCAGCTGAAAAGCAAGCACAGGAATTCTACGAGTCCAAACCAGAAAGGACCCCAGAAGAGGAACCCTTCACCTTTTAAAGATCAGGACCCAGGCTCACGAAGGGGCAGAGGTCACAGAGACAAGGCCAGGGTCAGAGCCCTCCAGGTCTACAACTTTCCTCAACGCAACTCTGCACCTCGGCTTTTCTTAACATGGGAAACACTGTTTTTTAAATCAATTATGGGGCACCTGAACAGCTCAGTCGGTTAAGCGTCCGATTTCAGCTCAGGTCAGGATCTCATGGTTCGTGGGTTCGAGCCCCGCATTGCGTTCTGTGCTGACAGCTCAGAGCCTGGAGCCTGCTTTAGATTCTATGTCTCCCTCTCCTTCTGCCCCTCCCCCACTTGCACTCTGTCTCTCTCTCTCTCTCTCTCTCTCTCTCTCTCAACAATAAACATTAAAAAAAAAATTATCAGTCAGGCAACCACCATGCTCTTCAGGACCACTTCCTGCCGCTGCAGCATGAACTCCAGTCATACTCAACAGCGTGCCGCTCGCTGATCTGATAACTGCGTTTAAGTTACTCCCACCTTCTCCCTTAGCAACACTTTCCCTACGCTCCTGGAGCTCTGTGTCTCCCCGCCCCTCCAAACCTGAAGGCAAATCAGTCTGTCTGTGGCAGGTCCCGATGCCACAAGAGGCCTGTGGCATCCACCCCAAACATGGCCGCCCACAATGCTCACGGCCCCAAGGGGGTTCTGTGCAACCTCCCTCCTCATCCCCTTAGGAGCTACTTCAACCCTCTCCCACTCTCGAGTCCCACCTCTCCCTCTTCTCCAGATCTCTCGGTTCAGCACAGAAACGTGCTCAAGTCTCCTTCAAGAACACATTAACACAACACAAAGCATCTCAATAACGCTTTACGTCCTCTACGCTTGCGACTTGTCAACCTCCATTTCTCACCCTCCGCCACCCCTCCATGGTCACAGCCCCTGCTGGTTATCCAAGGACTTCCATGTTGCCAAAATCAACTGGCTCCTTGCTCGTCTTGATCTCACCAGAACACTTAACGTTTGGTGACCCTTTCCTTCTTCAAAGTCTCTTCTCTCTCTGGGCCCTGGGCCCCTTCTCTCTGCTGACTTCCTGCCTACTTTCCTGACACTTCTCCCTACCCCTGTGCTATCTAGATTTTCTTTCTGCCCTGTCTCCTTTCCCATTTCCTCTCTCTGCCCACTCCTCTGTAAAGGAACATACTTTCCAAGGCGCCAGCCATTCTCCTCTGGAAAGATGTCCCACACATCAACTGTCTGTAACTCCCGGCACTGTCCAACACAGTAACTGTTTGCACATGTGGTTACTGGGACTAAAGAACTGAATGCCAAATTCTAGTAAATTTGAGTTAAAAAACCAATACTTAACTCAGTTACTGGAAAACGTTCAAGGGTATTTAGAATTATTTAAGCATGTGCATCTGACTTTTCAACTGTAAGTGTTATGAAATCTAAATAGAGGGAAGCCTGGGTGGCTCAGTAGGTTAAGCGTCTGACGTTAGCTTAGGTCATGAACTCATGGCTCATGAGTTCAAGCCCCACATTGGGCTCAGTGTTGACAGCTCAGAGCCTGGAGCCTGCTTCGGATTTTGTGTCTCCCTCTCTCACTGCCCCTCCCGGTTCATACTTGGTCTTTCTCCCAAAAATAAACATAAAAAAAAAAATTCAGGGGCACCTGGGTGGATCAGTCGGTTAAGCATCTGACTTTGACTCAGGTCATGATCTCAAGGTTCATAGGTTCAAGCCCCACATTGGGCTCTGTGCTAACAGCTTAGAGCCTGGATGGAGCCTGCATCAGACTCTGTGTGTGTGTGTGTGTGTGTGTGTGTGTGTGTGTGTGTGTGTGTGTGTCTCTCTCAAAAGTAAATATTAAAATAAAAAAAATTAAATAGAGATCAAGTATTTCTAACACTTACAAACTAAGTTGTGCTATAAATACAAAATACAGTACTTAGAATACTTAATATTAAAAAAGTAAAATAACTCATTAACAGTTTGATACTGATTATGAGTGGTATTATTTTAGATGTCGAAATATGTTATTAAAATTAATTTCACCTGGTTTTTTTTTACTTTTTTAAAAAAAAGATTTATTTTTAAGTAATCTCTACACCCAAAGTGGGGCTCAAACTCACAAGCCTGAGACAGACAGCCACAAGCTCCACCGACTGAGCCAGCCAGACGCCCCTCTTTTTATGTTTTTTAATCATAGCTGATAAAAAAATTGTGACACACGTGACTAACATTATTATTTATATGGGACAGCACTGAGCTACACACTTTTAACTAAGAAGATGTGAGGATGAAGGAAAAAACAGTTCAGGGTTTATCCTATACATTGATCCAATAAGCCTTTGGCTCTTAGTTTTGTCCACCCATCCGCTCAGGAAATTCTATTTCCTTGGTGAAGGCATTCCTGACTCTTCCGACCCGTCTCATCTCTAATGCCAATGGCACAAGAGCAATCCCCTCAAAACCAGAAGCCACCACTCAAAGCGGGGCTCACCCTGTGATGCATTAAGGAATCCAATAATTTGGGGCACTTGGGGGGGCTCAGTTGGCTGAGTGTCCAACTCATGATTTCTGCTCAGGTCATGCTCTCTCAAGTAGTGAGATAGAGCCCCACGTCAGGCTCCACACCGACAGGACAGAGCCTGCTTGGGATTCTCTATCTCCCTCCCAAGCTTGCATGTGCGTGCACTTGCTCACTCGCTCTCTCTCAAGATAAATAAATAAACGTTAGGAAAGAAAAAAGTCCCGTAGTAATTTAAAAATTAGGCTCTGCTATCAGACCATACAAGTTCAAAACTCGACCAGCCATGTGACTTACCCTTTCTGTGCTTGGTTTCCGCCCATCTGTAAGATGAGGCAAAGAACACCATCTACTGCGTGGGGTCACTGTGAAGCCAGTGAGTAAGTACAGGAAAAGCTTTCTGAAGTGGCCTGACTGATACTGTTCGTAGACACTACAGTAACAGCTGCTGTAATTACTGACGGCGTGCTATTATTTTAGGCCCTGTGTGAGTGCTGGCAATACAGTCCAACAAAATCACATGTCTCCCCCAAGGAATCACAGAAACCCCTCGGGCGCTCTCTTTACAGAGAAATGATTAAACAGCACCCCCTTCTTCAGGGGCTGCCTCACTAAACCAGTCCGCCCAGAAAGCGGGTCATTTCGGTCCACAGCCCGTACCTGTTCTCATAGATGTCCTGGATCTCATATACCTTCTGGTCAATGACATCGCTGGACACACGACTGGCCTGCAGTTCATACACCTTCTGGTCAATCAAGTCTGAGACGGTTTTGTGGAAATACTGGATGAAGTTTTTGATCACTTCGGGGATCACCTGATAGGTCTGCTGTTCATACTGCCGTTCATAAGCCAGATCCTGCTTTGGGTCTCCTAAAGGTGGGATATAAGAAATACTTTACCAAGTGCTTTTAAACCCACACGTATTACAAAACAAAAGGGCAAGACCATTCCCTAAATTAAACTCAAGTCGATAAGTCAGGTATAATTTCCTTTAAAGCACTCAGAAATATAACTGTCCCCAACGCGCTCTCAATCTCATTGCCCTGTTGCTTCAGAAGACGTACCACTACTTAAAATTACATATTTGCTTAATATCTGTTTCCTCCACTAGAACCTGAAGGCTGTTGAGGGGAAGAACCTTGTACTCAGGCGTACCCACACGGTTAAATGTGCATTAGAAGAGAGAGGAAGACTGTGGGAAGGGAAAGTAAGTAGTAGGTACTGATATTTTTTTGAATGAATGAATGTCATTTTTCTACCAATACAGCACTGCAAGTTACTAAACTTCTCTGATCTGTTTTCTCATCTGCCAAATGGAGACAACATTCATTTATGCACTTCGCAGAACTGCTGTTAACGGCTAAATGAAACACTTCGAACTACGTACCCGCAACACCGCATGGCACTTAGTAAGTGCTAAGTCAAACCAACTCTCTACAACATTTCAGGAAACCTCAACACCCTCCAAAAAGATTTCACGTGGCCTTGGTTTGAATTTTCACAGCAAGATTTTCATCTTCAGCCAACAGTCTAACAAGGAAACCCCAGGCAGAATAGTAAGCCTTCCCTTCTGAGACTTCGAGATGGAACATGAAAAAGGCTTGGTTTACGAGGCTCTATACCACCCTCCTCCTGAGGACTAATAACTGACTCCACACCAGGACCACGGAAAAACAGCATTTAATAGATGCCCGTCAGAGCTGTTCTCAGACATTCAAAAAGGTGCCAACCCCTAGAAGTGCCCAGCTAGCCAGACAAGTTGGTAGGCTTACCTGTGTGCATATCATAGTCGCCCGGGTAAGCGTAGGGATCATAAGCAGCCTGTTAAGGAAAGAGACGGGAACAGTCACCAATGCGTGAATCCAAAATGTTCGTGCGAGGATGTTTAAGCCCAGCAGGGTACTAAGAATACGAAAGTGGATGACAGAACGCAGTGCCTGCCTTTGAGAAACTCACATGCTTGAGAGAGAAGGGAGTTAAATAAACAAGACACCAAAACAACGTTACGGATGCAAATAAGGTGGAGCAAAAGCACAAGAGGCTGGGGGGACCAACGGGATTTTTACACGAGGCAGCCCAAACCGTAAGAGCTAAATTACAGAAACACACATCCCAGAAGCAGCCTCCATCTCTGGTCTCGGAAAACGAGGGGACTGTACGTGTGAGGTGGGCGGGAAGAGATGGGGCTGGGGAGTAGCAGCAAGCGGCGCGGTGGGGGGAACAGCGTGACGGCTGCGCCCGCAGGGAGGGAGGCAGGCCGGAGCGGGTGGCGGTCCGCCACGGCTCCCAGAGAGGCCGGGACACCGTCTCGCCGCGAGGCCCAGCATCCAAAGGACCCTGCCTCCTTCGGGGAGCCCCGTTCGCCCGCGGGGCCAGCCTTACCTCGGACTCGTAATCATCGGCGGGATAAGACATGGCTGCGGCAGTCACAAACCGGGCCAGAGAGAGCGAAAAGTGCGTCCCGCGCCTGCGTCGTAAAGCCGGAAGTTCAGCCCCCTACCGGGCCTGCCGGGAAACCGGAAGTCTTCAGGGAGCCGCCACGTCAAGAAGGGCGAAGGCGGTAAACCCCTGAGTGTTTCTTCCTTCTCCAAATAGAGGCTTTATAAGGAAGGGTGAGTCTGTAGCGCTTGCGTAAATTCAGAGATAAGACTGAACTACTTCGGCATGACAAAGAATGGGCCAAGTAAGGGAAACCAGAAACCATGCCACACAAAAGATGGCTGACAGCTTCCTCTGGCGACCTCTCGCAAGAAAGGAAGTTCCGGTTTGGGGGCCTGATGTTGGATTTGGGTGTAAGCAGTTTGCCTGCAGCAAGAAATGTTTTCAAACGTTTGGCTTCCAAAGACTAAACTTACTGGTTTAAAAGTTGAGACTTGGTCCCATGCAGCTAGAGATCATTGACAAAAGACGCATGCCATCTTTGGACAATAAGGTGGGAGCAGGCAATGGGAGGACCACTGTGGTGCGGGGCCCTAGAGGCAGTTCTGCGACCCACCCCTACAGCATCCTTGCTCAGGCTGTGGTTGTTTTTCAATCGGGAGGTAGGTTGGATGAGCCTCTTAGAGAAGCCCTCGAATTAGAGATGAGGTTCTGAAGCAAACCAGCTAAAACCGGCATGTGGGTCAAGGGCCTTAGTGTGGTCATCTGCCCGGCAACAATACCTAATAGAAATCTGGATTCCAGTCCTTGCTTAGCTGCGGATATGCCGTGTGACTAGGAGTGTGCCTCACCCTCTCACCCTCCGTAGGACCCAGCCTCGGCTTCCTCTTTCACAACAGCTCCTCCAGCTTTTTCCCTGCCTGGCATAGGCCGCCTCGGGTTCTTCGCATTCACATTTACCTGGTGTAGATTATATAGAATGCAGTTCTCCCAGATATCTGCAAGGCTCGCTCTGATTCTACCTTCAGTTTTATGAGCATCCTATTTAGAATGGTGATGCCCTGCCCCATCCCAGCTCTTTGTGTCGGGTTTTTGTTGGCTTTGCCTTCCCTTGGCGCCATCACCAAGGGGTGATAACCATCATGGTGAAATGGGGAAACTGAAGGGACTCCATTTTTAGAAAGATTCCTTCTCTGCTGGTTTTCTGCTGGGCCACATTTACTGGTGTTCTGTATTGCACCTTGCATCTGAATAAACCAAACAAGGTATGTTCACACTCCAAGGGGAAAACAAGAAAGTTAATCATTCTCTGAGTGTCTTCTTAGGTCCCCAAACACCTGGTAACATATAAAAAGATGACGATCCCAAACACATTTCGGGATATTAGCTTCAAACCTAAGCCAAAGCTGGCATCAATCCCTCCTACCGTCAGTGACTTATGAAATAACACCTGTTGTTCACCTGTCACTCGCCTTTGTCATCCTTGCTCAGGGGCCATGCTAATCTTCTCGGTATTGTTCAAATTTCAATATGTGTGCTGCCCAACTGAGCACTTTGACTTTGGGCCCTATTCTGGATTCTTTTTTTTTTTTTCTTTTTTTATTCTGGATTCTTGAGGTCACACGTGCCCTGGACCTTTTTCCAGTATAATAAACAAATAACCCCAAACAACAAAGACTTAGACTCCTTTCCTTTCCAGTCTCCCAGATACTCCATCTACTATACTCTATCTCCTATGCTTTTCAGTTAAACGGTTTTCATTTCCTCCTGGTTCATGTTTGATTCCTATCCTACCACAAGCCAAGGACCCTCTTGACAGGTCCTGCACGACCCCATCTAGATCCTCAGACCCAGCCTGCCAACATCAGTAGAACTAAAGCTTAAACTTAAGGGACCTTTGGTTCCCCAGGACTCTTCCATGGCTTGAGGAGGGTCTCAGCTGTGCTCATATGGTCCTATGCTTCTGTAGATTTTCTTTTTTAAAAAATGTATTTAAGTAATCTCTACACCCAGTGTTGGGCTCGAACTCATAACCCCGAAATCAAGAGGTGCATGCTCTACCAACTGAGGCAACTAGGCACCCCTGTTTCTGTAATATTTGCAAAAGTATGGTTTTTACAGCAATCGCTTAAACCTCTCTGTCTAATCTGATTTCTCCTGTGTTATACTTCCCCTTTATTTAGTGGCATTTGAGATCTAGCTAGAGGAAGTGCAGTTGGGAATATCTGAGTTTAGTAGAATAGATTTATGTGATACTTTTCTGTGAGTGAAGTTATTGCTGGCCTTTCAGTGTGTAAGACACACCTACCACTCACTGTAATCAATGAGTGTCTTCAGTGAAAGGATTATTTAAAGTTAATCAGGGCACTAGGAAGCTTGAAATTACCTGAAAAAGTACAGTTCACATGACAAAAATTTGATATAGGTTGTCCCCAACTTTGAAAATTCTCAAAGTGTTCACGACATTACTGAAAAGGAATTATGATGCCGAAAGAAGATTCCCTGAATTATCAATAATAAATATGTTTACACCTGAAACAAATGCAACACTACATGTTAACTATACTGGAATTTAAAATGAAAATAAAAAATAAAAATTTTTTGATCTGGGACGCCTGAGTGGCTCAGTTGGTTAAGCGTCCAACTTCAGCTCAGGTCATGATCTCACAGTTCATGGGTTCAAGCCCCGTGTCGGGCTCTGTGCTGACAGCTAGCTCAGAGCCTGGAGCCTGTCTTCAGATTCTGTGTCTCCCTCTGTCTCTGACCCTCACCCTGTCTCTCTCTCTCTCTCAAAAATAACTAAAACGTTTAAAAATGTAAAAAAGATTTTTGATCTAACATGCTAGAGGAAAAACTAAATTATTTTTCCATTCTCATTATGGAAAGTCACCATACAAAATTGTTGTCATCTAAAGAGGTGATCAAAGCATATTCAGCCTAAAAACGAAAAAGTACTGTGGAGGTATTTAAGAAAACTAGCACATATGTTTCTTTTCTGGATTTTGTGATGTTTGTTTTATTTGTCAGCTATTTACAATTTATTTATTTTGAGACAGAAAAAGTATGAGCAGGGAACGGGCAGAGAAAGAGGGAGAATCCCAAGCAGGCTCTAAGCTATCAGTGCCGAACCCATATGGGGCTCGAACTCACAAATCTGTGAAATTATGACCAGAGCTGAAAACAAATGTGAGACACTCAATGGACTGAGCCACCCAGGCGCTCCTATTTGTCAGGTTTTTAAAGTTACAAATTGCAACTTGCAATAGCATGATTTCTTGCACAATTTGTGTTGTGATTTCTTGTTCTAAATAAATAGTATCAGGGTGCCTGGGTGGCTCAGTGGGTTGAGCATCCAACTCTTGGTTTTGGCTCAGGTCATGAACTCAGGGTTCAAAGTTTGAGCACCTGTGGGACTCTGGGCAGACAGCATGGAACCTGCTTGAGTTTCTCTCTCCCCTCCCCAACTCTTGCTCTCTCTTTCTGTCTTTCAAAATAAAAATAAACTTAGGGGAGCCTGGGTGGCTCAGTCAGTTGGGCAGCTGACTTCGGCTCAGGTGACGATCTCGCTGTTCATGATTTAGAGCCCCGAGCTGGGCTCTGGACTGACAACCAGAATCTGGAGCCTGCTTCAGATTCTGTGTCTCCCTCTCTCTCTGCCCCTCCCCCATTCGTGCTCTGTCTCTCAAAAATAAATAAAAAATGGTTAAAATTTTTTCTTAATATAAGTAACTAATAAATAGCTAAGCCAAACAATTTTGGAACTTACATGATGACAAAAGGTTAAAACCTTTGGGGCGTCTGGGTGGCTTAGTCAGTTGAGTGTCTGGCTTCGGCGAAGGTCATGATCTCACAGTTTGTGGGTTTGAGCCCCACATCAGGCTGTGCTGACAGCTCAGAGCTTGGGGCCTGTCTTCAGATTCTGTGTCTCCCTCTTTCTCAGCCTCTGACCTGCTCATGTGCTCTCTGGGTCTCAAAAATTAATAAAACATAAAAAACAAAATTAAAAATACGATTTTCTGAACTTTTTAATAAATTGATTATTGGTTGTTAAAAAAATGATTCTCATACTGCTAAAGGGTAAGTTAATTTAAAATATTTTTTTATGTCTTTTACTTATTTTTGAGAGACAGAGAGAGACAGCGTGAGCAGGGGAGGGTCAGAGAGAGAGGGAGACACAGAATCTGAAGCAGGCTCCAGGCTCTGAGCTAGCTGTCAGCACGGAGCCCGATGCGGGGCTCAAACCCATGAACCGTGAGATCATGACCCGAGCCGAAGCCTGCCGCTTAACCCACTGAGCCACCCAGGCGCCCCAAGGGTAAGCTTATTTAATCAGTAATGGAGGAACTAAGAGTATGACTGCTGGTTTGGAAAGAGTTTGAGAAGAATTAAAGGAATCCTGAATTATGATTGCCAAGTATATTTCATACCCATAGGATAATAAAACTGTCACCTTTGGGATTGATTATTTTCTCCATCAGGTATGCAAAAATGATTACATCTTATCAGTTTCCTGCAGGCTAACTTCTAACTTTACAGAGTTGGAAAACATCACTGGATCCTAATCAATTATTAGGGTTAAATTTCCCCAGAGTCAGAAGGCCCTTATGTGGGTTTATGAGCAATTCTCTAGCATGATATTAAATAGGCACGCAATCGCCATATGACATAGTTTCAGAGACTAGATCATTTCCCTCCAAGCTAGTTTTCATTATTCCGTGTTTAATGAAGACAAGAAATAGATTAATTTCCTGTTAACTCTGCCTTAGAAAAACACCACAAAGATGGTGATAAATGGCAACTGCCTGTAAGCCTCAACGTAGAGGTAAAAAAGTGCTGGGGCTGTGGCAAACCATGACCCCATGTCCCACCTACAGGGGAAGGTGCTGTGCAGCTCCGGCCAACTGTTACCATGTGGGAGGGCTGGTCCCATATTGCCCAATCTTCCCCTCCCCCCTCCACCTTTTTTTTAACTAGGCTTCACACCCAGTACAGAGCCCAAAGCAGGGATTGAACTCATGACTGTGAAATCACAAGCTGAGATCAAGAGTTGGATGCTCAGTCCATCGATGGATGAATGGATAAAGAAGATGTGTATACACATACACACACACACATACACACACACACAGTGGAGTACTACTCGGCAATCAAAAAGAATGAAATCTTGCCATTTGCAACTAGGTGGTTGGAACTAGAGGGTATCATGCTAAGCGAAATTAGAGAAGGACAAATATCATATGACTTCACTCATATGTGGAATTTAAAATACAAAACAGATGAACTTAAGGGAAGGGAAGCAAAAATAATATAAAAACAGAGAAGGGGGAAAAACTTAAGAGACTTTTAAATATGGAGAACAAATTGAGGGGGTTGTGGGAGGAGGGATAGTCTAAATGGGTAAGGGGCATTAAGGAATCTACTCCTGAAATCATTGTTGCACTGTTTGCTAACTAACTTGGATGTAAATTGAAAAATTACTTTAGGGATGCCTGGGTGGCTCAGTTGGTTGAGTGACCAACTTCGGCTCAGGTCATGATCTCACGGTTCACGAGTTCAGGCCCTGCATTGGGCTCTGTGCTGACAGCTTGCTCAGAGCCTGGAGCGTGCTTTGGATTCTGTGTCTCCTTCTCCCTCTGCCCCTCCTCCATTCATGCTCTGTCTAGCTCTCTCAATAATAAATAAATATTAAAATTTAATTTAAAAAATTTTTAATGAATTAAATAACTAAAAAAAATTTTTTTTTACTAAAAAAAGAGTTTGACAGTTAACTAACTGAGCCACCCAGGCACCCCCTATTTTCCTATTTTTAAAAATCTGGAAATTAAAAAAGTTATGTGAAACTTGGCCAGAGTCCAGCTCCAGCAGGTCCAGGGTTCCGGAAGGATGGACGGCGTCCGTGAAACGGATGAAAGAGCCTCAAGTTTCTTTCTGATCACCAGGCAGACATCTCTGCTCTGTTTTGGTGTCTTTTTTTTATTGGTCGAGCAATAACACGACATCAGAAAATAGAATTTTTTACAGTGGCTAATTTTTTGTGATAAGATGCTTTGACCAGTGAAAGTGTACAGAAACAGGTTTTACAGACGTATTTTTGTAGAACCACCCCCTTCATTCTTGGCATCAGTCCCCCAGATTAAGAAAGTAACAAACTTACCTTACTTTGTACGGGTTGGTCTTTTGCCAATATTTATGACTTTTTGTCTTTAATTAACAAGTTACAACCGAGTCATGTAACACACTTACAGTGAGTTTGAGTAGATCTTATAACCAAGAGGATAACAGGATATTTTAGTAAAAAACAGGATGACATACACATTATTTAAGGTAGTAACGCTAAAATTAAAACATAGGTTAAGTTGTATATAGATAGGCTAGGCGTTATTCTGTTTGGCTCATTGACTACAAGAGAAAGAATGCTTGTTAGCAGGTAGTTTGAGAAAGCCCTTTCTTTGATGTAAGCACCATGGGGGCCCTATGTGTGTAGCCTTACACCTGGGTTCCCATTTTCTTATCCATCCTCATAACTGAGGTCAGTACAAGGGAGGATATTTGCAGAATGAGGACCTTGGGAAGGGACCATTCTGTCCTTGTTTTCTATTTCTTATCTCCTTTTCTCCAGGCCAGACTTAAATGGCAACTCTTGTGTTTTTAACCCCTTCATTACTTATGTCTTGGGTCTGCAAGGCTCATTAGAAGAGCTTTTTGGCAAACATCTATAGTGTTTTGATCTAAAATCTCTTATGCAGGGACAAGAAAATGTTTTTTCCTCTGGGGTAGCTGTGTGGGGAATATCAGTCTGATTTGGAACACTGTGAGACCTAATTAATGTCAACAGGCTTATTTTCAACATGAGCATTAGTAGCAGAAGGAGATACCAGTTTCACCTCTCATGGCAGGACCTGTGCAAAGTCTGCCATTTCCTCGCTGTGACTCTGTCATCCAGCGAGGCCGACGAGGCTCTCAGCAAAACTTTCAATTTTTAAATGTTGGCAATCAGTTCAAATGGCTCTAAAATACTGTGAAGGCCAACAGGGTAAGAGAAAGAATGAAAGGGAAACCCTACTGAATCCGGCCTGAGCCACTGTTACTATCTGACCTATAACAATACCTTCTTATGGGAAGACCGAGGCCCAAGGAAAGGAAATACGGAACCCCACATCACGAGGTGAGTTTGGGCCAGACAGGACTTAGAGCCCAGGTCCCTAGATTCCCAGGTAGAAGCTTTTCCCGCAAGGCAAACATTATAGGTATTTTCTTTGTCTCCCACCAAGTGCTTCTTGTCTTATTTGCTGATTAACCAAATAAAAATGACTAGTATGAATGCTTGCAGTGCCCCTAGGTTAAGTTCACCCAGTGTGATGGACACACTGTTGCATAGGATTTGTATGGCTCTAGCCTGCATCCTGCCCTTATTTGTTATAATAGCAACGCCTGCCGTGTTTGGAGCATTAACTCTGCGCCAAGCTCTGTGTTTTACTCACACCGTGTCATTTAGTCTTGTGATAATCACGTACTATTACCTTCACTTTATAGATGGGAAACTGAGACTCAGAAAGGTAAAGTCACGGGGCACCTGGGTGGCTTACTCGGTTAAGCGTCCGACTTCAGCTTACGTCGTGATCTCACAGTCCATGGGTTCGAGCCCCGCCTTGGGCTCTGTGCTGACAGCTCAGAGTCTGGAACCTGCTTCAGATTCTGTGTCCCCCTCTCTTTCTCTGCCCCTCCCCTGCTCACTCTCTGTCTCTCAAAATAAAATAATTAAGACATAAAAAAATTTTTTTAAAAGAAAGAAAGGTAAAGTCACTTGCTCAAAGCCATAGCCCCACATATTTATGACTCCAAATTGATGGTTTTAACCACTGGGCTATACTATCTTCATTCATTCATTCATTCATTCATTCAATAAGTCAGTCAGTCAGTCAAATAGCTACAATGTGGTTGTGTCAGTTGCTAAGCCAGGAAGTATGGAGGAAATACAGCTCAAGTTCAAGTCTAACGCCCTGAAGCTATGGCTAACTGGATCCGAATTCAACCCACATATTATTCTCCTAATCCAAAATAACAAGTGTCTCTTGAAATACACAGAAGGTTGGGATATGTAATTCATACTTCAACAAAGTCGATTTAAAAAGGAGAAGTAACAATCACCTCTAAATGTTTAGAGATCCTGTTCAAAGTAAAAGATGGTGACAATGCACACATATTCAGTAGATGAGATTGTTTGAGGACCAGACCCACAGTAGGAGGAAGACAATGGCTGTCTGCTAGGATAAAGGGTTTGCACTTTACCCTGAACTCAGTGGGTAGGCAGATCCTAGAGATGAGAAACAAATTGTGTGTTAGCCAGCATGTGCACCCAGAATTCTACAAAAAGAGATCGGAGGGAAGAAGACTACTTTGGAGGCTATTATATGGAAAAAAAGGAGGCATGAATAGTAAAGTTATTTCCAGGTACATTCAGCAGGAGTGAAATATAAATACCCACATGTCACTTAAACTCTCTGGAGCCAGGTTTCCAGCAGGCTGCTCTTCATAACAGAAAACTGTGATAGAGAGGGCTTTTCTGGCCTCAAATCCTAGTACTTCAACTTTTTAGCCCAGTCCCCTTGGGTAATTCATATAATATCTTAGGACTTCAATTTCCTGATCTGCAAAGTGGATATAAGATGATCTACCTGCTAAGACTCTTGTAAGGAAGAAATAAATGGTATAATATATGTCAAGCACTTGGTAACTGACCCATGTTCAATGTTCCTTTCTTTTCTAGGTTTCCTTCTAACTACAGGTGGATTTGGCATATATGTACTTATCGGTTAGGGGGCAGAGGAGATCAAACAAACAGTATTTTTCTCCATTACAGTACCACGAGAAACCTCACAATGTTGTTTTGAGAGCACTACAAATTCTGAAAGTGCTTTTCAGCTGTCAGAGAAAGATCACACTTTTGCTGGGTTCGAGGAGAAGGAAGAACTTTTGTCTGGACTAAAGCTGTTGTCCAAAGAGAGCTGGGCATCCATAAACAAGTCCCGTGGCTCTGTGGCTTCAACTCCTCGTTTGTGAAATAGGGATGGTCCTCCTCGTCCACCTTATAGAAGTGTTTATGGGGTACTGGGTTGTGCGAGGGGTTGCTAAGCTTGTTCACTGCGCGCGAGCCCGTCCGTGTTTCCGGCTCCGTCCACTCCCCCAGGGCTGTGAGCATCTCATCTAATCGTCGACTCTGATCGTGAGTCCGGAACTGAACACCGAGTTACCAGGCTCCTAGCGACTGGCTCTAGGGCTGCAGTGTCACTGTGGGGCAATTACGCTAAATTAAAATTCTTTGTAAATCAATGATTAACGCCGGGGTTCTGGGAGAACCCAAACTAAAGGGATCTTTCGCATTTAGAAGCTATTACTTCTCAGTTTGCGGTAATAGCCCCAAATTAACACATTCTTATTTTCCTACTTACACGAGACACCTCCCACCAGGAAGTCCTTTTTATTTTTTTTCCCCTAACCTTCATTGCTTGAAATGCAACCGTATTTATCCGTATAGTTTGGCTTCTTAATTTTCCTTAGAGGCTGCAGATCATCTTAACGTGATTGGTTAAAGCATCTGCCCGTTATCTTTCCCATGACCCGAGGGGGGAAAATGGAGGGGAAGAAAAAAAGTGTCTTAAACTTAGCTGTTTTACTGGCTCCGGTAGCGGCGTACCGCGAGGGCGAAGGCCTTTCCAATTGGTGATTGGTTGTTGTGTCAATCAATCACGCTGCCGGAAACCAATTCTACCGCCGAACTATGCCCGGTTGGCTGCTCGCGACAGGAGTCCGCCCCCCTCCCTTTTGGTTGCCGTGGTTGCAGGCCGGACCCGCCCGCCCGCCCGCTGACAGCGAGGCTTTGGGCGGAGGAAGCGGGTCGGTTGGTGGGTCGGGAACGAGGCTCCGGCGGCCTGGCCCGCGCAGAGCCGTTGCCATGGCAGCCGCCGCCGGGGGCGCGGACGGCGAGCCGCGCTCCGGCCGTTCGAGTTCGGATGGAGAGTGCGCCGTGGCGCCGGAGCCGCTGACGGGCCCCGAGGGCGTCTTCTCCTTCGCGGATTTCGGGTCCGCTCTGGGCGGCGGCGCGGGCCTCCCCGGACGGGCGTCTGGCGGGGCCCAGTCCCCGCTGCGCTACCTGCACGTCCTGTGGCAGCAGGACGCGGAGCCCCGCGATGAGCTGCGCTGTAAGATCCCTGCCGGGCGGCTGAGACGCGCCGCCAGGCCCCACCGCCGGCTCGGGCCCACGGGCAAGGAGGTGCACGGTGAGGAGCGCGGCCGGAGGCGGGGTCGACCCTCCGCAGACTCCCCGGGGGGCCTGCCCTCCCCCGATCTCTCCGGATGGGGTCCTCGGACCTCTGAGGTCAGGGCCCCCGAGCGACCCTCCCGAGTCGACCCCGAGTTGAGTCTCCTTTCAGTAGGAATCAGGATGTTAGAGCTGCTAAGGACCGTGAACGTGAAAGAAAGTCTTTAAACACTTGGTGATTCCTGAATGGAAACTTTTCATGACTCTAGGCGTTTATTAGTAGGTAATAAAATCGAGTACTGGAGACCGCTACTATTATCAGAGAGGGGCGGCCAGAGCCGGTGGCCAAGTTTTACCCACTTGTTTAAATGCATAGACCGGGTCCGGACTCCTCTACCTCGTTTATGCCTTCGGCAAACGATAGAACTTTTAACAGCCTGAGTTTTCTCATCTGTAAAATGAATATAGCACTTGCTTTATGAGGATGTTTAGTGAGTTGAGATGACCATGTAGCGATCACTCTGCTTTTGTTGTCTGCCGAACCCTGTGGGGCGGTATGTGATCATTTCTGATCCTCACAATGACTCGATGAGATTCAGATACCGTTCCCATGATAGGGAAGAGGAAACTGAGGCTCAGAGAGATCGCCTTGCTCCAAATCACATGCCTAGAAAGTGGCTGTGCTGGAATTAGAACCCATGTCTGCCAGACTCACTCCTACTCTGGTATGTCCATTGTAGTTTTTTTACTTTCTGTGGATGACATGGAAACCACGGAAACCAATGCCTTGAAAGATTTAAGAATGGAAACTTTTTTAGTGTCCTTTTAGGACTATCTGTGATTCCACCCATATCTCAGTCGTGCTAAAAGATTAAATGAGAATTTGAAAATGCCACATAAACCCCAAAGTGCTATACAAAAGTAAGGAAGTATTAAATGTATCTGGGTTGCAATTTTGACCACTTCTCTGATGACAAAGGCATTGGGTAGGATCATTGTGGGAGAAAAACAGTTCTGCCTAGGAATTACCAAATGTGCATAAGTTATCTGGGAATGGCCTGTTTGGGAGACTATCAGATTATCTATGTGACCTTCTCCCAAGGGGCTTCTGTGTAAACGTTTGATTTTTGTCTTTGCAACAATTCAGGGCTGTGAGGACAAGGACTCAAACTTTTGTCCCCCCCAGATGATAAATCGGAGGCCCAGGAGGGTGAACTAACTTGCTCAGGGCCACCTAGCTACCATAAATAGCAGAGCCAAGAGCTGACTCCCATACCTTGCAGGATTTACGACAGGATGTGCCTTTTACACTTGCTGGGCCACATTTCAACGTTTTACCTTGTCCCCAGGGTAGCATCTCTTATCCCGGTGCCCTTCTGTCCCTTTGGATGCTATCGGGAGGTGAATGGTGGCTTAGCTAGGAAGCCATCCACTTTCTGCTTCATCGTGACTGTTTTGTTTCACTTTGCTTTGCTTTTAACTGGAACTCTGTTCCTCTCTTCACAGCCCTCAAGAGGCTGAGGGACTCGGCCAATGCTAACGACGTAGAAACAGGTGAGTGTGCAAAGCAGGGCTAGCTCTCTGGGCTAGGGAAAGAAAAATCGAGGCAACCAGTTCCTGGGAAGGCAGTGCTTGAATTCAGTATGCCCGCTCACGCCTGGACCAAGCTCATTGTGTATACTGTATAACTGTAATTGACTTGCAAAAGGGAAGTCTGGCTTACGTGCTTTTACTCTGCCCATGTGTCCCTGTCACCCTGAACGTCCCGATGTCATAGAGTTCATCCCCCGTGGGCTCCCTGACTTGGGACCATGTCTGCTTTCCTATCCCTGGAACCCAGCAATGGGGTAGGAGCTTTCTAGAGCTCTGGCCAATGGGAACGAGCAGTCAGCTTTAACTTCCGGGAGAGCCCCCATCTGAACAGAGCCGCTGCCTTCAGCTGCTCACTGAGGCTTAGGGGTCGTGGGGTCAGTGGCTCTCAAACTCGTTTTGTTGACAGGACTTGTGAAGGGAATGGGAGGGGCTCCTCGCGGGAAGCGACTCTGGTGTTTTGTTGGACAGCATCAGAGGTACTAGGACAAGGTCTAGGGAAAAAATTCAAATTTTATCCATACATTAGTTGTGGCTGCTGCAACAAATTATGACAAACATGGTGGTTTCAAACAATGAAAATTTTTTTTAAGTTTAGTTCTTTTATTTGGGGAGGGAAGGGGCGGGGCCGGGGGGGGGTTGGAAATCCCAAGCAGGCTCTCCACTGCCAGCCTAGAGCCTGACAGGGGGCGGTCAAACTCAGAAACTGCGAGACCATGACCTGAGCAGAAGTCCACTGAGCCACCCAGGCACTCCACCGCCCCCCCCCCCCCCCCCCCCGCAACAGACTTCTTAGCTACACTTCTGGAGGTCAGAAATCCAACAGCGTGGATCGCAGGGTATCAGCAGGGCTCCATTTCTTTCTAGAGACTCTAGAGGAAACTGTCCCCTTGCCTTTTTCAACTGACCGGGGCCACCCACAGCCCTTGGCCTGTAGTCTTTCTCCACCTTCAGAGTCAGCGACAGTAGACTGAACCCGCACGCTGCTCTCTCTCTGGCTTGCACAGCAGGGAAAGGCTCTCTGATTTTAAGGACGCCTGCAATTAGTTTGGGCCCGAGTAATTCACGATGACCTTCCTCGTTCAAGGTCCCTATCATTATTCACGTCCGCATAATCTTTTTTTGCTGCGTAAAGTAATATATTCAATAAACTCTGAGGATTAGGGCTCAAACATCTTTTTTTGTTTGTTTTATTTCTTTTTTCTTTTTTTCTTTCTTTTATAGTTTATTGTCAAGTTGGTTTCCATGTCACACCTAGTGTTCATCCCAACAAATGCCCTCCTCCATGCCCATCTTCCCCTTCCCCTCTCCCCCACCTTCAGCCCTCAGTTTGTTCTCAGTATTCGAGAGTCTCTCATGATTTGCCTCCCTCCCTCTCCCCAGTTATTTTCCCCCCTCCCCCATGGTCCTCTGTTAAGTTTCTCCTGTTACACTTATGAGTGCAAACATATGGTATCTGTCCTTCTCTGCCTGACTTAGTTCACTTAGCATGACACCCTCGAGGTCCATCCACTTTGCTACAAATGGCCAGATTTCATTCTTCCTCATTGCCATGTAGGACTCCGTTGTGTATATAAACCACATCTTCTTGACCCATTCATCAGGTGATGGACATTTAGGCTCTTTCCATGATTTGGCTATTGTTGACAGTGCTGCTATGAACATTGGGGTACATGTGCTCCTATGCATCAGCACTTATGTGTCCCTTGGATAAATCCCTAGCAGTGCTATTGCTGGGTCATAGGGGAGTTCTATCTATCAGTAGTTTTTTGAGGAGCCTCCACACTGTTTTCCAGAGCAGCTGTACCCGTTTACATTCCCACCAACAGTGTAGGAGGGAGGGCACGAACATCTTGAGCCCCAGGTCATGATCCTGCCTAGCTCGAGTGGATATCTCTCTATTTCGATGGTGTGCTGTGGTCCACAAATACGATGTGAGCGTGGCTTGAGGGCCGTGGGGGTCAGAGAGCCCAGTTCCAGCCCGCGCAGAGAGGAAGTCATTTACCTCGGGGGGCTGGGTGTTAAACCACGGGCCTTGAAATGGCTCCATTACCCCTGACGTAGCCTTGTGAGCAGGCCTGGAACCTGGAGGGCCTTTCAGTTCTTTCATATTTTGGAATAGTTCAGCAGCAACCTCACTTGCTTTTCCAGGAAAAAATGATAAGTATTTTCCCTTTTTTATTTTAAAAATTTTTTTATGTCTCTATTTTATTTTGAGAGAGAGAGAGAGGCAGAGATCAAGTGGCAGAGGAGCAGAGAGAGAGGGAGACACAGAATCAGAAGCAGGCTCCAGGCTCTGAGCTGTCAGCACAGAGCCCGACACGGGGCTCGAACCCACGGACTGTGAGATCATGACCTGAGCTGAAGTTGGATGCTTAAGCGACTGAGCCAGCCGGGTGCCCCAAATGTTCTCTTTTTAATGTCTCTGTGTGGCCAGAGAGTATTTGGATTATACTTCCCTTCCCCAGAAAGTCTGGTTCATCTTGAGTCAGGTACTCACATGGTTGGCAGTTTCATTATTTTGATAGAAATGCTGTAATTTTCCAGTCAGACTCTCTCACACACTCATCTTCAAATCTAAATGGCTCTTAGGTTTGCCAGGCTCTTACACAACTGGTGGCGACACTGGCTATGGGGTTAGTTAGCCTCTTTACTCCTTTTCTCTTTATGGTTCGCATTTCCTTTCCTTCTATGCACACTTACTGGGTTTTGGGTGGAGTTAGGCATTACAATGGGCATAAAATTGATGTCCTGCTATTGGTAAATCATAAATGAATTAAAAAAATTTTTATGGTTTTTATTTATTTTTGAGAGACAGAGACAGCACAAGCAGGGGAGGGGCAGAGAGAGAGGGAGACACAGAATCTGAGGCAGGCCCCAGGCTCTGAGCTAGCTGTCAGCACAGAGCCCAATGTGGGGCTCGAACCCACGAACCGTGAGATCGTGACCTGAGCCGAAGCCGGATGCCCAACCGACTGAGCACCCCAACAGTTTTCAAGTATATGAAAATTATATACACATTTAAAATGTTTGGGAGTTTAGAGAAATATACAAGAAGAACATCCATAAGCAGCAACGGAAATAATCTCTGTTAATATTTTGGTGACTATCCTTCCTGTCCTTTCTCCCATACAGAGAAATTTTTCTTGCAAACTGTGCTATATACACAATTTTGTAGCTATGGGTAATTTTTCATGGTCTTTGTAACCATTCATTTTCTCAAAATGGGAACATCATTTCCCCACCGTTTATGGAACGAATACATGGCTGTATGAATTTTTTCCCCAAGCTTACAAGGTAAAAACCAAAAATCACCTTAGCATTCCATTCTCTAATCATACCCACAATTTTTTAAGTTTTTTTTTATGTTTATTTATTTTTGAGACAGAGCATGAGCAGGAATGGGCAGAGAGAGGGGTAGTCAGAACCCAAAGCAGGCTCTGTGCTATCAGTGCAAGGCCTGATGTGGGGCTTGAACCCAAGAACCATGAGATCATAACCTGAGCCAAAGTCAGACGCTTACCCGACTGAGCCTCCCAGGCGCCCCACCAGCAGTTTTTAATGGATGCCTACCATGCCTTCAGAAGGACAAAGCAAGAGTTATTTAGTTAGTCATATATTTGCACAGTGGTTCTTCAGTTTTAAGATAATCCCCAAGTATGAGGTTATCACGTCAAAAGCTATGCACATTTTGATGGCTTCTGAAAGATACCACGATAGTGCTTGGGGCGCCTGGGTGGCTCAGTCAGTCAGTTGAGTGTCCGACTCTTGATTTTGATCTAGGTCATGATCCCACGGTCATGGGATCGAGCCCCGCACGGGGACTTCTCACTGAGCCTGGAGCCTTCTTGAGATTCTCTCTCTCCCACTTGGAAGTTCTCTCTGTCTCTCACTCACTCACTCTCAAAAGAAAGAAAGAAAGCAACCACCAACCAACCAAGAAGACCATACCTGCACAAATCACAAAAGAGAATGGACTCTCTTAGCTTTGTCTTATTTTAGCTTTGTCTTTTCTCTTTGATACTTTTGGTGGAGGTACTGGGATGGCCCGAAGGCTTATTTCTCTTCCACTCCCCTAAACCGTTTCCTACCACCTTCATTCAGTCAGTCAACAACCTTCATGGAGCTGGTCAAGTCCTGTCTTGATCCTAGGTATTAAGAAAAACTACAATATAATCTGAGGAAAAGACTATAAAGTGGTCCCATTTCCAAAAGAAAACACCTCCCCCCGCACCTGAAGTGATGTATTTAGTTAGAGAGACCTAAGTTCTGGAGCGGAGAGACCTGAGAAGTCCGGGTTCGTGTCCCGGCTCTGCCTCCTGGTAGCTGGGCGAACGTACTTGGGGCGCATCACAGAACGGGGCTCTCCTGGTTTGTATGGTGGACACGGTGCCTGGCTGGGTGGTCAGCAGGCTCAGCAGTCAGGTCCCTGGTGCCAGGCTGGTGCTCGGGGTACAGGGACAAATCCCAAAGTGGCACCGCGTAGTCATGCTGGAGTAGCGAGGCAAACTGGGCCCCGAGGAGACGCGGATAATGGAGCCATTACCTGAGCCTGAAGTGAAAGAAGGGGGAAGAGATTCGGGGCTTCGTCTGAGTCCTTGAGAGGCTCGCTGGCGGAGACTAAAAGGTCAGGTGCTCTAAAATGATGTCTGGCGGCAATTTCTACATTCCAGGTGGACACACACATGTGCCACATAATGCCTCCCATTTTATAACAGCTCCATAGTCTGCAAAGAAGAAATGTCACATCCATTATCATTATCGCAGCGGTGGCCGGATCGGCAGGGGGGGATGATTTCCATTTGCCGGTGGATTGGGCCCCAGCTTCGGGCCTTCCTACCCCGAGCCCGGCTCTTTCCGCTGCCCCGTGCTGTCGGCAGGTTACTCCTTTCTTACTCAGCTTAGCCAGGGACTGAAGTCCTTGTGGCTGCAAACTGGTGTTCTGGCCGCTCCCCGGAAAGGGCCACCTCCCAGGAGCTAAGGAAGCGCCGCCCAGCAGCCTGGGGCGCTGCGTCCAGCTGGAAAGGGTGTGTATCCAAATGGCTGTGGGGCCAAAGTCTATGCTAGGGATTTCTGGGATTCTGGAATTCCCGACGCCAAGGGCTAAGATCCTTCTATGCTGTTCTATCCCTAGACACACAGTCTGAGCAACCAGAATGGGGGGTTCTCAGTTGTGTCCTCAGGGGCGTTAAGTCCCTTGTCATGACATTCCCGGCAACCAGGGGGAGCTCTCCCGAGGCTCATCAGTGCCTTGCAGGCAAGGTCCCTGAGCATCCTTCCCCCCCTACCCCCCCCCCCCCGGGGGCCTGCAGCTTCACTCACACTACCTCTCTGTCGCCCTGCCTCCCTCTCTCTTGGCGGTGTCAGTGCAGCAGCTGCTGGAAGATGGCGCGGATCCCTGTGCAGCTGACGACAAGGGCCGCACCGCCCTACACTTTGCCTCCTGCAATGGCAATGACCAGATCGGTGAGTCCCAGGGAGGGAGGAGGGGAGGAAGGGAGGGGGCTGGGCAAGCAGCATCTCTCCAGAGGTTCACACCACCCAGATCAAGATAAAAAATATTTTCAGGGGTGCCTGGCTGGCTCAGTCAGTAGCGCGTGTGACTCTTGATCACATGATCACAGTCATGATCCTTCTATCCCCACAGGGTCTTGAGTTTGAGCCCCACATGGGGTGTAGAGCCTACTAAAAAAAAAAAAGAAAAAGGAAAGAAAGAAACGAATATTTTCAGCACCCCAGCAGCCTACCTGATTCCCTTTTCGGGTCCTTCCCATGTAGACCTTGTGTACCATAGATTAGTTTTCCTGTGTTGTTTTTCTTTTTTAATTTTTTAATGTTTATTTTTGAGAGAGGGAGAGAGAGAGCGCCAGCAGGGGAGGGACCGAGAGAGAGGGAGACAAAGAATCCAAAGCAGGCTTCAGGCTCTGAGCTGTCAGCACAGAGTTCAACACGGGGCTCAAACCAACGAGCCACAAAGTCATAACCTGAGCCAAAGTCGGACGCTGAACCGAATGAGCCACCCAGGCCCCCCCTCTTTGGCATAAAAGCTGCCTGGTGTTTTCTTACTGATTGTTACAAAAATTTTTTTAAGGTTTATTTATTTTTGAGAAAGAGAGAATGTTTGGAGGGAAGGGGCAGAAAAGAGGAGAACAGAGAATCTGAAGCTGTGCTGACAGAGAGCCCAATGCGGGGCTCAAACTCATGGACCATGAGATCACGATCTGAGCCAAAAGCAAGAGTCAGACGTTTAACCAACTGAGCCACCCCGGGCACCCAATTTGTTGAAATTCTTTACATATTCTGGATACAAATCATTTATCAAATATAAATGACTTCACTCTTCTCCTCTTGCCTCTTTGTGCTCTGAATGGTATTTTCTGCTGAACCTGTTCTTTTTTTAATTTTTATTATTTTTTTCGCCTTTAATTTAATTTTTAAAATTAAAGAAAAATTTTTTAACATGTATTCATTTTTGAGAGAGAGATAGAGTGTGAGTGGGAGAGGGGCAGAGGGAGAGGGAGACACAGAATCGGAAGCAGGCTCCAGGCTCTGAGCTTCCAGCAGAGAGCCCGACGCGGGGCTTAAAACCCACGAGCGGTGGGATCATGACCTGAGCTGAAGTCGACGCTCAACCGGCTGACCCACCCAAGTGCCCCATCGTTTTTAATTTTAGAGAGAGGAGGGGGAGGAGCAGAGAGAGAGGGAGAGAGAGAGAATCTTGAGCAGGCTCTACACTCTGTGGAGCCAGTGTGCGGCCTGACCTTACCACCCCGGGATCATGACCTAAACCAAAATCAACAGACTTCACTCAACTGGACAGACGCTCAACTGACTGAGCCACCCAGGCGCTCCTGTGAACCCAAGTTCTTAACTTTAATGAATCCAGTTGATCAATCTTTTTTTTAAATTTTTTTAATGTTTATTTATTATTGATACGGAGAGAAACAGAGCATGAGTGGGGGAGGGGCAGAGAGAGAGGTAGACAGAGAATCTGAAACAGGCTCCAGACTCTGAGCTAGCTGCACAGAGCCTGACGCGGGGCTCGAACCCATGAACTGCGAGATCGTGACCTGAGCCAAAGTCGGACGCTCAACCGACTGAGCCACCCAGGCGCCCCTCTCCCAGAATCCTTAGTTCCTGGCCCTCAGAATCCAGCACACGAACCCTGTGAGCCATAGGGGAATGCAGGCATGAATGAATGAAACAACTTAGGGAACCGTGTTTGCTTTCAGTGCTCCACACTTTGAGGAAGCCTCTTTAGCCAGGGTAGGGGTGGGGTTAGAGTCCAATCCACAGAAGTCCCACAACGCCTCGTGGGTTCTCCTGTTTCCAGTGCAGCTGCTCCTGGACCACGGGGCTGATCCCAACCAGCGAGACGGACTGGGGAACACGCCGCTGCACCTGGGTAAGCCTCCAGGACACCTGTCTCTGCAGCACAGATAGGCTCCTTTGATGGAGCATGGGGGGGTGGGGGGGGAGGTGGCCTGTAGGTTCCCATCAGGAGTCACCTGGGGAGAACCCACACTGCGGCTCGTGATGAGGCAGGTCCCGTCCCCAAGCCTCCGTCTCCCTAGCTGTACAGGCAGCAGGTCCCATTGGTGCCTTCATGCAGGCAACCCCGGAGGCACAGTCCCGGCGACTGTGGCCAAGCGGGCACACGGGGCCAAGCCCTGGTGTCGGACTCAGGTCCCTGTTCTTCCTCCTCAGCGGCCTGCACCAACCACGTCCCTGTCATCACCACGCTGCTGCGAGGAGGTATGAGCCCCCTGCCCCTTCGCCCTCCTCTCTCGCCCTCACCCCCACCGTGCTTACCTCCGCCTGCTCCCTCAGGGGCCCGCGTGGACGCCCTGGACCGAGCTGGCCGCACGCCCCTGCACCTGGCCAAGTCCAAGCTGAACATCCTGCAGGAAGGCCACTCCCAGTGCCTGGAGGCCGTGCGGCTGGAGGTGAAGCAGGTGAGTGCCCTGCATGCTGAGCCAACAGCACAAGCGAGCGAGGGGCAGGTGCCACCCTGGCCACGGGCACACCGGCCTCCAGCACTCGGGCGCCTGGGTTGCTTCATGCTGACCCCGTTCAGCCGCCGCTCCCCCGCTGGGGCCTCTTGGCCACAGCGGCGGCGGCTCTCTCTGTGCCCCTGGCGAGACACCCAGCGGCTCATCCCAGCCCCTCGTTCCAGATCATCCAGATGCTGAGGGAGTACCTGGAGCGCCTGGGGCGGCACGAGCAGCGGGAACGGCTGGACGACCTCTGCACCCGCCTCCAGATGACCAGCACCAAAGAGCAGGTGAGCCGCGGTGACAGGGCCGGACCTGGGGCCGGGCAGGAGCCTGGCCCAGGCCCGCCCTGCTGTGATACAGCCAGACACTCATGTAGAAAGAGGCTATGGCTGGGGCACCTGGGTGGCTCAGTCGGTTAAGTGTCTGACTTCGGCTCAGGTCATGATCTCACAGTTCGTGGGTTTGAGCCCCACGTCAGGCTCTGTACCTGTACTGACGGCACAGAGCCTGGAGCCTGCTTCGGATTCTGTGTCTCCCTGTCTCTCTCTCTCTCCCTCTCAAAAATAAATAAAACATTAAAAAAATAAATAATGAAAATATTTTTTAAAAAAAGAGAGGCCACGGCTGCGGGCTGTAACCTGCTGGGGACCTCAAAGTTTCTGTCTCCTTCCTTTGACGCTACTTGTGGCCCCTTTTCTCTGGGACAGTCTGAGGCCACCTGCAGTCAAGGACTATCCATTGGACAGCTGCTCCATATCAGTGAGGCCACCAGATGCCCAAGGAGACAAGGCCAGCCCTCCCAAGGCTGTGGCATCAGGGTGGAGATCCGGGGCCGGGACGGCTGGGCCTGTCATGGCACCTGTGACAGAGCCTTGGTTTTGTCCCACAGGTGGATGAGGTGACGGACCTCCTGGCCAGCTTCACGTCCCTCAGCTTGCAGATGCAGGACCTGGAGAAGAGGTAGCAAGAGAGGCTCCCTGCCTTCCTGCTCGGCCGCCGCTGCCCTACCCCTTCCCCCGCTGCTCTCTCATTACAAGGAAAAGCCCAAACCTGGGACTTTGGAGCTGCCTGAGTCTGGTGAGGCCCTTGCCCCCAGATGCCGTGGGGCGGAGATGCACTCTCACAGAGGCTCAGTGACGTCAGCGCCACTCCAGCCATGGTCTCTGTTGTCTCTGCGGGGCCAGGACCACAGCCCCCCACTTCCTCCTCCACTCCCGCAGCACTGCCACCGCACAGCTCTGGCCGCCATGCACTGTCCCAGCAGGATTCACACGCCTGGTGGCCTCCCTGGCACCCTCGGCAGGCCCCAGAGCCTCCTGTGTGTCCCTCCGGCCGCGAGCTTGTCGCAGCCAGCATGGTGTGGCCCCCTCGGGGGCTTCTTGGCTGGCCCTGCACCCCTCACCAGCACTTAGATTTAGACTTGTCACCTGACTTTCAAGGAGACATTGCAGTGAGTTTGTCCGGATTGGCGGTGGGGGGGTGAAGCCTAGACCTTAGAAGGACAAAACCCTTGGAAGGACGCTGCTGAACCCAAGGCAGAGAAGCCCCCCCTTCTTCTCCCAATCCTTGAAGTACCAGGAGGGCATAGCGGCCCATTCTGCGGCCCGGGTGTAGAGGGCCGAATAGAGGCCCCCCAACTGGCCGCGTTCTTATCCCAGGGACCCGTGAACATGACTTATGGGGCAAAAGGAACTTTGCAGATGTAATTAAACGAACGGTCTTCGGACAAGGCGATGCTCCTGGGTTACCCAGGTGGGCTTGATGCAGTCACGGGGACCTGCGGGAGGAGAGCAGGAGGGAGGAGAGGAGGGAGGGGACGCAGCAGGGAGGGGTCAGAGCTGAGGAATGCTGGCGCCCACAGACGCTTGAAAAGGCACAGCAAGGAGGTTCTCCCCTCGGATCTATCTCCCCGCGGAGACCAGCCCTACTGACCCTTGAACTTCAGCCCAGTGAGTCTCAGTTTTAGAACTGTGACCGCCAGAACTGTAAGAGAATAAATCCGTGTCGTTTTAAGCCACCCAGTTTGTGGACATGTTGCAGCAGCCACGGGAGGCTGATAGCCACGAGGAGGCGCAGAACTCACTGTCAGGGTGGTACCCCACCCCTGCCCCTGCTGGAGCAGCCTCTGCCCGCGTCGTGGGGCAGTGGACACGCACAAGGCAGGGGTCTCTGCCCCAAGAGGGCGGACGCAGCGGGGCACGGCCTGGCCCTCTCTTTCTCCAAGGCTTTACTACTGAGTAAAGACAGACCTTCCCCCCCCGTTCCCCCCCCCCCCCGTCACCATCCTGGCTCTGCCCTGCTTGCCCTCACCACATTGGGGCCCCAGCTACTCTTCAGAGGGGAGCTTGTCCCCCAAAGCCCAGCTTGATCAGATGGGAATTGAACCCAGAGAACCCAGCTGCTCCCCAGACCCTGAAGAGAAAAGGGCCTCGGTGGGTAGGAGATACAGGCTGGGGAGCCGCCTTCGGGACCCTGTGAGAGGAGAAGCCGGGGTGGGGAAGGGAAGGTGAGCGAGGTGGGAAGAGGGGCAGAGGAAGCAAACTAGTTTCCCCGGATCTCAAACTGCTGCGGGACGAAACCGACTGCCGGTCTACGTGGCTGAGAGTGAGGGGAGGGGCGCACTGAGAGGAGGAGCCCCGTGAGGGAGAGGGGTGCTGAGGGGAGGGGTTCCGTCGGGGAGGGGCAGCGTGAGAGGGCGCCTCATGCTGGCGGGTGGGCGGAGTGGCAGGGCACGAGGAGGGCGGGGCGTGCTGGGGGGAGGGGCGTGCGGGGGGCGGTGCTGAGGGGAGGGGCACACCGAGGGGAGGAGCGCCGTGGGGGCGGGCGGTGCTGAGGGGAGATGAGGGCGGTGCTGAGGGGAGGGGCGCGCTGTGAAAGGAAGGAGCGAGAGAGGGGCGGAGCGAGGAGAGAGTGGGAGAAATACGGAGGTGGCTGGCTTTTCTGCCGCTAAGGGGCCCTGCCCACTCAGGTCCAGGAGCACGTTTGAGTTTACCCTCTCCGGGAGTTCTGCTGGGGCTGGTGCCTACACACAGGCGCCTTGGCCCATGGCCCCGGGGTGTGGGACTGGGCAGGAGAGGGTCAAGGCAAAGGGGAGGCAGGGGTGGGAGGGAATAGACCTCAAGCCCACATTCTTCTGGGACCTGCTTCTCTGGGCCTCCACACCTTACCATCCATACCTCTGCGGCTGAGCTCCCTGGAGAGAGTCGAAGCCGTTTCTCAGCCTCAGGGCTAAGGGGTTCAATAAACGGGCTCTTGGAGAAACATGACCCCATGAAACGTGTAAGATTTTGTGTTAAGAGTGTGCATGTGTGTTTCCGACAAAAGTGGCCATAGCTTTCATTCTCAGCAGGGTCCACACTCAGAAAAGTTAGGAACTCTTGCTGTAGAACTTCAGGAGCAGGGGCCCTGGGTGGCTCAGTCGGTTAAGCGTCCGGCTTTGGCTCAGGTCATGAACTCGCGGTTCGTGGGTTCGAACCCCGCATCAGGTTTTGTGCTGACAGCTAGCTCAGAGCTTGGAGCCTGCTTCAGATTCTGTGTCTCCCTCTCTCTGACCCTCCCCTGCTCACACTGTCACTCTCTGTCTCTCAAAAATAAATAAAAGAAAACAAACAAAATTAAAAAAGAAAAGAACAAGAACTTAGGGAGCAGAGAGGTAAGAGGCCTGCCAAGGGCATCCTAGATACCCAGGTACCCAAGTACTTCTGAGACCAGTCATCCCCCAGAGCAGCCTGATTTGCACTGGCAGGGCTGAGAGAGTGGAGGGTTCTGGGACGTTATGAAATTGCCCTGAGATGACTTCAGGTGTTTCTAGAACAGCCTGACAGAGACTCACTGGTTGACTCCTAACAAGCCCTTGGCCTGGACCAAGCCATCCCCACCTGGGAAGCAGACTGCCTCCCTGCACACTCCTCCATCCCAGTGGTGCCCCTCCCCCCACTCCTGGCCCTGGAACCACATAACCCCGAGAATGGGCCACTGGGACAAGCGAAGAGGCTGTTGTCCACTCCCTCCCCAGCCATAGAGGTCAGTCATCAAACCCTTGCCAGACGGCGTGGCAGTCAGCCAGTCTGCCTCACCCCATTTCCAGCTGGGAAATGTCTGCACCCCCAAATCTGTCTGAAGAGCCAGCCAGTTAAAGTCAGCCCCAGACACTGGAGTGCGTCAGAAAGCACACAAGTGGGCCCTAAGCTGGCTGAGCTGGGCTGGGGGGGGGGGGCGGGGGATAGAGACTCAGCAGAGGATGCCGGCGCAGGAGTGGATTCTATTACTAGCAGCTCTGGGAGTTCCTGAGTTGCGGGCGGGGCAGGAAGAGGGGAGGACGTGGGGGGTGGCGGAAAGAAGAAATCCATGGCTGTCCTTTGATTTCACCTTCCTCCGGGTCGGGCCCTTGACTTTATACCTTCACATTTCATTCATGATAGAAATACTTTACTGAACACTGGCTACGGTCCAGGCACTGTTCTAGGTGGGGATACAGCAGTGAACAAAAGGACGGAAGCCCTGGCGAACAGAGGTAAGTGCTTGGAGAAGAACTTTCACAGGTTCTCACCATCATCCTTCAGGATAACTAGCCTTGCTACTGCTTCTGAGAGTGAGACAGGTTTGCCAGGCGGATCCAACTGGGCGGCTGGGCTGGAACCTGGATCCGCCCCCAACACTCACGCCGGTTCCACCATGCCTGAAATCAGAGCCTTCTCTGAAGCAGAGTTTCCAAAAACTAAGGGCGAGGACATGGGCTGAGTGCCCACCCTGTGCCAGCAAGCCCTTGATACAAGTCCTTTGATTTAGTGTTTGCTATAAAATGTTAGACAGCCAACATCTCACTCTTGCTATTTTACACATGCACAAAACTGAGGCTCAGAGAGAGAAAGTAGCTCGCTTGAGGTCAGGTAGCTGGTACGTGGGGCCCAGCTCAGGCCTAACATAATCTCTGCCGAGGTTTCCAAAGTGCCGTCCACCCGAATCCCCTGGGTCGCAGTCAGCAGGAACCGACAACGACGGTCCCTACTGGGTGACATCACTGTCTCCATGACTGGTCTCAGGTGTAGGGAGGGCCTGGCCCTTTTCTCGCCAGGCACGTGACCCAGTGCGCTTGGTGGTCATAGCAGCCATCTGGTCACCTGGGGGTAAGAGAAAGGACAGTATGAGGTGGCAGGGCCAGAGGGGTCCTTCCTGAACTTTGTGGTTGCCTCACTTATGCCAAGCCTTCCGGGATGGTTGGAGAGCTGGGTGGGTGGACGAAGCAGCGTGAGCCGGGCCTGGAGGCTGCAGGATAGGTGTGAGCTGGCTGTAGGACCAGGAGGCTGCCTGGAAAGTGCGGGGCCCAGGAGAGTGAGAGGCCGGCCAGCAGGGGAAGTGGGACGAGGCTGCAGAGGCCCTGAGGTCTGCAGATTTGCCCTGGTGGCGGAAACCAGGCGAGTCAGGCTGTCCCCTCTGCCCTGAAGGTCAGGCGAAGAATTCTTACCAGACCAGGCACCACGAGCTCCAGGGAAAAGTCTCTCTGGGAGAAAACCACTGTCCCTCCCAGCACTGCCTGCTTCCCAACTGCTTCAGATGCTGAGCCCAAGGCAAGGTTAGGAGGTCAGGCAGCTGGAATGATGCCTGGGCGATCCCAACGAAGTCCCCGGCTCCCCTCCGCCAGCTCTGGCTCCCAGAGGGAGTCACACACAGCCCCATCCCCCAGGGCACTGGCTCTCAAGTGAACACCGAGGCCCCAGTGCCTCAGGGAGATACAAGCAACTCATTTTATTTTATTTTATTTTATTTTTAATTTTTGAGAGACAGAGACAGCATGAGCAGGGGAGGGTCAGAGAGAGAGGGAGACCCAGAATCCGAAACAGGTTCCAGGCTCTGAGCTAGGTGCCAGCACAGAGCCCGACCCGGGGCTCAAACCAACCATGAGATCATGACCTGAACTGAAGCCAGAAGCTGGACGCTTAACTGACTGAGCCACCCAGGCGCCCCAGGCAATTCATTTTAAACTTTTTTTTTAATGTTTATTTTTGAGACAGGGAGAGACAGAGCTTGAGGCAGGGAGGGGCAGAGAGAGAGGGAGACACAGAATCCAAAGAAGGTTCAGACAGCCTGTCTGACAGCTCAGAGCCTGATTCGAGGCTCGAGCCCACAAACCGTAAGATCATGACCTGAGCCAAAGTCAGACACTTAACCGACTGAGCCACCCAAGCGCCCCATGATCAACTCATTGTATACATAAAGAAATAGGCTCAGGGAAGCAAAGCCATCTTTCTTGAAGCCCCAGCCCAGGGACCAGGGTGTTCTCTTGTCCCTGTGATTGGTCCGTGCCAACCTGGTGACTTCCTCCCATCTGAAAGCCTGGGAGGATGGCACTTGGTGGTCAGCACGCCCAGGGGGGGCGGAGGTGGGCAAGTCACGCCTCCTCAGCTCGATTGTGAGGGGTTTGCTGGACATCGGGACCTGCCTGGCAATGTCACACAGTCGGTAGCAGCCAGTGAGCACCCCGGGGTGGCCTGCTTTGAATGGGACTTCGCTCAGACAGTGCAGGTCACTGAGGCATAGAGAGGTCAGAGCCAGGATTCCAACCTGACAGTGTGGCTCAAAGCCCATGCCTTGACTCCTGCACTTTGCCACCTCTCTGAGTTGACCTGGCATCAGATGCTCAGGCCGGTGCCCTCCCCAGCATCCCAGGTGCTCCGTGCTGGCACCCTTGCCCCCAACCCCTCCTCACGACCCCTCCTCCTGCTTCAGTATCACCCCTACACAGAGCCTGAGCCACTAAACCTGGCAGCAAGCAGATGCCTCAACAAATCAGTCTTGTCCTCTTAAACACCAGAAGCAACCCCAGCCCGCGTACAGCTTGTTCCTCTGGCCTCATGCCGCCGCGGATCCAGCCCGCCGCTCACAAATGAGCCCTGCGTCAGGGCCAAGGAACTGATGTTCATTAGCAGGAAGTCTCAGGGTGGTTAATTGGTATTTATGTCCCCAGGTACACATCTCGAAGTTAATAGATGATGCTCTTCCTGCCAGCCTCAAGCAGGGTGTGGGAGGGGGGGTGAGCAGCTGTGCCAGGGCCCCCACCTCGCCCACCCTCCCCAGGGCTGAGTTCTAGCCCTGGCTACAGTTGTAACACAGGGCGGGGCGAGGGCGGGGGTCACCTTTGCAAATTCAAGTTCCTCCTGCTTCAGCCAAGCCCTTCCTGCCTCTTCTCCCTTAAAGACCATGGAATTGCAGTCAGGCCCAAGGTAGACCTAGCTCTGTTTTGGGCTGGCTCTGTGATCTTCGGCAAGTTACTTAATCTCTCTGAGCCTCAGTTTCTCCATCTCCAAACTCTAAAGTAGATGAGACACATTCCAGGGCCAAGTCCAAGGTCTGAGTGTAGCAGGTGCCCTGTGGACACCCCCTACCATGCCCCCAGTGGCCCCTAAGTCTCACCATGTTCCCCCTCCACACATCTGTGTCCCTGTTATCCCTGCTCCTACCCCCAGTAGCCCAAGCCAGAAGTCTGGGATGTCATCTGGGACACCCCCAACCTTTAGTCCCCAAGTCCCAATGACTGTACCTTGTAAGGGGTTGTCCTGTCTGTCCACACACCCTCACCCCCTTTCGACATCTTGGATGCTTTCATTTATCTGGATTCTCACACCAGTGTCCTAACTGGTCTCCTGGCCCCACCCCCATCTCATTCTGTTCCCACCCACCCCCCAAACCTGCCTTGTATCCGGAAAGTTCCCTAAAGAATAAATCTGGTAAATTTACTCTTTTGTTTACAACCTTTCAGTGGCTCCCCAAGCCAAGGACCAAGGACAGCCTCCATTTCAGACAAGATTTAGAGACTCCTTTGCAAATGTTCTCACCTCTCCCACCTCGCTTCCTGCTGAGGCTCCCCTGTACCCTGTTCTGGGGTCCCTGGCCCTTCATGCTGTGCCTGCCTCCAGGTGGCCTGCACACCTGTTTGTTCTTCCATCTTTCCCTTCCCCATCTATCCTCATTAACTCCCACTTCAGGACTTGGCTTGGGCACCAGCTCCTCCAGGAAGTCTTCTCTGCTTGCCCACGCTGGGTTAGGGCCTTCTGGGCTCCTCCAAACCTCCATGCTTCTGCCTTTTTTTCCGGCAGAAGAACTCTGTGCCTAGCGGGTGCTGAGGCATGAGTGCTGCAGGCCCGTCCCTAAGAGGTTTGCACAAATAGGAAGGTAAGGAGGCTGCAGAATTCAAGCCTCCTTCCAATGGAGCTCCTTCCAGAACACCCCAGGCTGCCTCAGGCCTCTCCTCCAGCCCCCAGCGCCTGCCTGTGGCCCTATAGGACTCTCCGCTCTCTCCTAACCGAAATACTACATACTATGACCATCTGCTCTTCCAAACATTTCATCAACCCCCCGAGGCAGACCCAGGAGCCTCTGAGGCTAAGCCCAAGCTCAGCAGCAGGCCATCAGTCTTCCTGCCAAATCCAGGGCAAAAAAATCTCCCAGCCCTGGGCCAGGTCCTCGGTGGCAGCCTCCTGGGCCAAGGGTTCACAGAGCAGCCTCTAGATTGTGCTTCTCGCCACCGGCCTGGCATCTCTAGCCCAGCCGTACACAGCAATGCTGGGGGCTTTTTAACTGCATGCTTGATGCGGCCCATCCTGAAACCCTACTGCACCCAGCTTCCTGGCCCCGCCCCCGGGCCTCACCCTGCCCTGCTGCAGCTGCATGAGCCCACTACAAACCCCTGGCCTGAGTCAGCTGTGGGACCCCCAGCAGAGATGCGAGAGAAAGAACGCTGGCCCAGGTGTCAGGCCCTTGAAGCAGTCACTCCCCCAGCTGCAAAGGATGACGGACACTGACCCCTGGGTCCGAGGCAGGTGGCAGGCAGGGAGGAGGGGAGGAGGATGCAGCAGCCACCTACTATCAAGTGAAGAGCCTTCCCAGGGTGCCCGGCAGCCGGGAGGTGTGCCAGGGAGACCAGTAGGCTGAAAAGTCTCAGGCCTCAGCCTGATGCTAATAAGTTTATTCTTTTTTAAAATTTTTTAACGTTTATTTATTTTTGAGAAAGAGACACAGAGCGTGAGCAGGGGACAGTCAGAGAGAGGGAGACACAGAATCAGAAGCAGGCTGCAGGCTCTGAGCAAACGGTCAGCACAGAGCCTGACCCGGATCTCGAACCCATGAACTATGAGATCATGACCTGACCTGAAGTCGGCTGCTTAACCTCCTGAGCCACCCAAGCACCTCTGAAGCTAATAAATATTATTGGCGTGTGGTAAGGCGGCGGGAGGGAGGGAACTGGCTAGTTCTGCAACCGTCAGGACTGATTTATTGGTTAATTAGGAGCTTTCCACAGTCACGGGCTACCCTGCTGTGCGCATGGACAGGAGGGAGGGGGCCACAGGGCAGCCAGGACTGCTGGGAGGCCAGCCGGGACCCTGAGCGTGGCTCAGTTTCTCACCTGATGTGGGAGCACCGAATGGCTGAAAGGACTAATGCAAGGGGTTTGGCTCAGCGAATGGACCTGGGACTCCGCCGCTGGGACAAGCCCATCAGGACTTGCTCATCTGAGTACTGAACAGAACCGACCCAAGGAAGGGGACTGGGAGCTCTCTGAGGTTTCCAGACATCCAGTCAAGTGTGGGAGCTGCTGGTTTAGGGAGGAGGGTGAGGCGGGATCAGGAGTCAGGAAGAACCGAGGAAAACCTTGGAAACCATGGAGACTGAGAGCAGAGACCCCCAAAGTGGAGCAGGTGGTTCCACTGAGCTGAACAAGTTAAATAGTGCTGGGTTTGCATCCAACTTCTGCCGGACACTAGCTGTGTGAGCTTGGACAAACCACTAGACCTTTCTTTGTTTGCTTCTTTTTTAAAAGATTTTATTTTTAAGTAATTGCTACACCCAGCATGAGGCTCCAACCCACAACTCCGAGATCAAGAGACACACTCCACCGACTCAGGCAGCCAGGCGTCCCAAATCACTAAACCTCTCCGATCCTTGATTTCTGTGTCTGCAGAAACGGAACTAATTATACCTACCTTGCAAAGCTGCTTTGATAATTAGGTTCCAGAATGTAGCACCGCGTAAGATACACAGTAAATGCTTCATGGCTATTTGCTAAATTGGCTGCTAGTGGTACATTACCAGGGCCACAGCTTGGAAGGGAGAAAGGGCTTGGTAAAGGGTGGTTGAGGAAGCAGGGCCTAGAAAGTGCTGATCCGGTTGTCGCGGGGAGGGCGGGGGGCGGGCAGAGGAACTGGCCTCCCGCCAGACTGGCTGTGGACAAAGTCTGGGGGCAGTCTGGCCCGGGGGGCTGCGCTTTGCAGGGGTGACCCAATTTCACCTCCCGGGGGTGAGGGCATCCACGGGGCTGGGGGCCCCAGCTTGGCCAGTGCGCCTCGGAGGACTCCTGGCGTTGCCGCATCCCCTCGTAGCGGCGTGCCCTGGGGCGGGGAGTGGAAGGACGGAAGGAAGGACGGTCATCCCTCAGAATGGAGGCGTTCCGGGTTTATTCCGGTCCCGGGGCAGACCACGCCGTTCCAGCCTCTCTGGCGCGGGCGGGCTCCTCCCCGGGACCCCCGCCCCGGCCACCGCTCGCCGCCAGCCTCCCGCGAGGCCGGGCGTCCCCAGAGCAGCCGGCAGGGCCCGCGGCGACGGGGCGGACGCGGCGGTGGGCGCGGCGGGAGCCCGGGGGGCAGCGGGCGCGGAGGGGGCGGCGGCGGCGGCGGCCGCAGGGCCACAGGCGGCGGAAGCGCGCGCGGAAGTGGCGCGAGGCGAGCGCGTAGACGAGCGGGTTGAGGCAGGAGTTGGCGTAGGCGAGGCAGTGCGAGGCCAGGCGGCAGGCGTAGGTGGCCGGGCTGAAGGCGAAGCGGCCGAACCAGAAGCAGAGGATGAGCGCGTGGTGCGGGCCCCAGCAGAGGGCGTAGAGCGCGGCCACCGCCAGCATGGTCCGCCCCGCGCGGCCCGTGGCTCTGCGCCGGGCCTCCGCCGCCGCCGCGCCCGCGGGGCCCACGGCCGCCCACAGGAAGCGCAGCGTGCGCGCGTAGGCCAGGCTCACCACGGCCACGGGCAGCAGGTAGCCGGCGGCGAAGGTGGCCACGTCGAGGGCGCGCCGGCGCGCGTCCTCCCAGGCGGGCACGCAGAGCTCCAGCGCGCCGTAGCGCACGGTGCCGTAGTAGCTGAGATAGGGCGCCGAGAAGACGGCCGCCAGCAGCCAGACGAGCCCCACGGCGGCGCGGGCGTTGCGCGGCGTGCGCAGGGCCCGCGAGCGCAGCGGGTGCCGCACGGCCAGGTACCTGCGGGCGGGCGCCGGGTCAGCGGGGCGGGCGGCCCGGACCCGCGCCGCTGCACCTCTGGGCCGGCGGCCTCGGCTTTCTGGGTCCGGGACAGCCGGAGCGACGGCGCCCCCGGCCTCGCAGGATGGGCTGCGAGGGTGAAGGGAACCCCCAGGCTAAGTGCTTAGAGCAGTGCCTGGAACCTCGCCGGGTTGATTTAGGGGCTCGGAGGGAATGGACTTGCCCGAGGTCATCAGCTAGAGAGTGAGCCCAAGTTTCGAACCACGAAAGCGGGCATGACCACACCCCGGGGCCGTGTGTGGGCGGTAATGAAATCGCTGAGGAATCCATTCGTGTGTTCTTGTGGCCACTCCTGGCACATTTACAGAGCGCCTGCTACGTGCCAGGCTCCGTGGCGACGCGTTGGACTCAGGGATGTCCTCTGGAAGCTTACAGTGGAGTTACAGGGAGGGCAGGATGGTCCCCTTAAGCCCGCTCTGCAGGTCCCCGGAGACTGGCTGGTGGGGGGCAGAGAGCTGTTCCTTCTCTCCCTCCCATTTCCCTTTTTGGTTCCCTGTTCTTTCCTTCCTAAGAGATCTGATCAGGTCTTCCCTCCCCAGCCCACCCAGACCGGGTCCCAGACACAGCGCACCTGTCCACCGAGACGGCGGCCAGCGTGAAGCTGCTGGCATACATGGTCAGGTAGATGAGCAGGTGCACTGTCTTACAGACGAGGGCCCCAAAGAGCCAGGCGTCCAGCGTGTAGATGGCGGCCTGGAAAGGCACGCAGCACAGGATGAAGCAGAGGTCGGCCACTGCTAGGTTGAGGATGAACAGGTCCGTAGTGCTGCCGGGCTCCTGCCAGGCGCTGGGGCTGGGCTGCAACAGCACGGCCAGCACCAGCCCATTGCCTACCGTGCCCAGCAGGAAGATGACGGCAAAGACCACAGGCACTGCCACGGCCCCCACACTCCCCGGGCTGTCTAGCGAAATGTTCTGTGCGTCTGACATCTCTCCATCCGATGGGCACCTGCGGAGAAGACGCTGGCATGCTCAGACAGGAGCCCCCAGCTCTGGTCACTTGACCCAGGGGTCTCAATCCAAGCTCCTAGCGAGGTGCCCTGGGGGTGGGAAGCTCCTGGGGGATGGGGGTGGGAGTGGGGAGACAGAGCCACAGGGAAAGCCTGGTGCAGTCACGGCGTCTGAGGTGCATTTCTCAGCTTCCTCGGGAGCACCTCCATAGCTCAGGGCATAAAAGGTGATTAGGCGGACACCTCCAGGCAGAATGGGGTGAGGACATGGTGGATGGGGGAGGGGCAGCTCCAACCCACGTTGCTCATGTATTTACTGCCTGCCTTCTCTGTCCGGATTTGAAGCTCAGGGAAGACTCTTGGCCACGGGTCAAAGTCAGCAAAGCATGGGTGCTATCCCAGCATCCTTGTAAAGTCCAGTTTAGTGCGAGCCCCACAGTGGCACGGCTGGGAAAACCTTATAGGTCACTGCCCCTTTTATGCAGGAGAGGAAACTGAGGCTCAGAGAGGGGACATGGGAGGCTACTGTCACATTTTGCGCGGCAGATCGGGGCTGCTGCCATCCTGGGTACCCTGACTCCCAGGCTGGAGTGCTCAACCGACAGCCTGTCACAGGTGCCTCTGACAACATGCAAGTCTTCGTGCGTGGGTTTATGCATGCTGTGTCCGCACTCACCCTTGCTCCACCCCACGGCCCACATTGGCTCCTACCTGTGGATCTCCCTGCATGCCTGGGAGTCCAGGCTGGTGGGACACATTAAGGGCAAGGGGGGGAGGCGCGGCAGGGAGGAGGGAAGAAAGGCAGTACCTGTGCCCCCAGCCCCCAGCATGCAGCAAGCCGCCCCGAAGCTCAGAATGGGCAACACCCACCTCAGTTCTGGGCACTGGGCCCTGCTGGATCCTGGGTGAATCAGTCAGGCAGAGGCTCAGTGGCTGCCCTTGGCGCCTCCCCACAGGTGCAGGTCTGCCTCCCACTTCTCCCTCTCCTCCTTTAAAGCACCTCCTCTGCTGAGCCAGACTTGAGCACTCGCTCCGGAGTAGCCCCTAGCCTAGCCGCCCGCTGCTGCCTCCTCCTCTCCTCCTCCCCATCCACCTTCTCCCCTGATTTCTCCCAGGTGGCATGCTCTTCTGCCCAGTTCTTTTCCACCTCCCAGCGTTGCTTCTGCCTCTTTCTGCCGAGCAACTCATTGATTCTCCGAGATTGGTGATTCGCTTTGGAGTTAACCCTTCCATGCCCAGGGCCCAGCCCATTCATTCCTGGTACTCGCCCCTCCTGCCTAATGACTCACTCTCCATCTTCCCTCTCTCTGCTCCAAGGAGAGCTCTAACCCAAGCTCAGAAAGGATTCCTCGCCTTGAATGGAGTGTCCTAGACTAGGAAACCAGAACAGGAGTCTCTCTTCTGGAAACCAGATAGCACTCCTCCCCCAGGCCCTTAGAATCCCGGGGCCCATCAGCATTCCTAAGCTTGTCTCAGAGATTCAGTCTGGATGGAGATGGAGGGTTTGGGGGCCCATCCAAAGAGTTTGGCTTGAGCCTGAGGGCAATGAGGACCTAGTGAAAATTTTAGAGCAGGGACATGATGTGTCCATCTAGTTTATAATTCGTTTATTATGGCCTGGGGTGAAAAGGATGGACAGAAGGGGAGTGATTTAATGACTGACCCGTTAGGAGCCTCCTGTGTGGGTAAAAACAGGAGAGATTCATTGGCCTTGTAATACAGTCATGCATGGGGTTCTGCCCGGAACCCCTGGACGAGCAGGCTACATGGCCAATGTTCCCAGAGGGTTAGAGAGACTAGCCCCTTGGAGGGATGAGGTACACTGGATTTCATGACAATGAGATTGTTGATAACACTGGACACGCGTAGCGGGGGCCGGAGACAGTCTGCAATGAGTTAAGGGAGAGAAGAGGCGGCAGGGACTGAATGTCCTTCTGGAGGCTGGGGGCGGGGGGGGGGGATGCCAATAGGAAGTCTGTGAAAGTGGACAGAAAACAGAGGGGGCCGTCATTGAGTCGGGACTTTCATTCAAGGCCCAAGGAGCGGGGGAGGGCGCTCTTCAGGCTAACTCCTCCCACACCCCTGGGATTTTTACCAGTGCTCAGAGGTGTTTCTTGAAAGCCTGATGCCACTCACCCCAGATGCAGTGTATCCTTGGATCTTTGGAAGCAGACATTCACTAACCAGAAGGTATTAGGAATCATACCTAGACTGTCCAGAATTCAGAGCTATCAGAATTGAATGAAGGAATTAGAAGTGTAGATTGTGGGACGCCTGGGTGGCTCAGTTGGTTAAAAATCTGATAATTTCGGCTCAGGTAATGATCTCACAATTTGTGGGTTTGAGTCTGGGCTCTACACTGACATTCTCCTCTCTGCCCCATAAATAAATAAATTAACTTAAAAAAATTAAAAACAGGGGCGCCTGGGTGGTTCAGTCAGTTAAGCGTCCGACTTTGGCTCAGGTCACGATCTCACAGTTTCTGAGTTCAAGCCCCGCTTCCGGCTCTGTGCTGACAGCTCAGAGCCTGGAGCCTGCTTTGGATTCTATGTCTCCCTCTCTCTCTGCCCCTCCCCAGCTTGCACTCTGTCTCTGTCTCTCAAAAATAAATAAATGTAAAAAAAAAAAAAAAGTTAAAAAATTTAAAAACAAAAAGGGGCACCTGAGTGGCTCAGTTTGTTCATGACTTTGGCTCCAGTCATTATCTCACGGTCAGTGGGTTCGAGCCCCACGTCAGATTCTACACTGACAGCTCAGAGCCCAGAGCCTGCTTTGAATTCTCTGTCTCCCTCTCTCTGCCCTTCCCCGTTTGTGTGTGTGTCCTCTCTCTCTCTCTCAAAAATAAATAAAACAAAAAAATTTTAAAGAGCGTTTTTTAAAAAAACATTTTTTTAAAGGTTGTGATCACTGAAAGGCAGAATTGTAGGATTCTAGCCTCAGTGTGCCGAAGTTTTAGAACCCTTGACTGTCAAAGGTCTACAACCACCCTGAACTCTGAAAGCCCTCAAGACACGACCCTCCATCCCCTTAGGAGTCTCCAGCCTGTGAGGCTCCCCCGGCCCAGGGCAGGGCTCTGAATGGGCGGCCACAGAACGAAGGCAAGAGGTCCCCGCTGGGCAAGGCTGAGCGCTGATACCGCAGCAGAGCCGCAGGGAAGGCGGGAGGGCGAGAAGACCGAAGTAACCTCAGAGGGCAGGCCATGGGGCCGGCAGGCAGAACCCGATATCGTGGCAGAGTCCCCGGAAGGCTCCCTGGCGCCACCTCTCCCCTGGCTCCTGGCAGCCGGAGCCTTGAACCCGGAGCCCAAAGCAGAGGGCGCGCTGTGACAGTGGCCTCTCAAGCTCCCCGCCCACAGGAGGCAGAGGTGCGGCTGATCCACGCCGGCCTTCTGGCCAGGCGCCGCCTACCGCTGGCGTTGGGCCACTACCAAGTGCGCCTTAACACGTGAGCCCAGAGCTGCCTACCAGCCCTTCCGGGTGGCGGGGGACACGAGCAGCACGCTGAGCCGCTGGCTAATGGCAGGGCGCGTTACTTCGGCCAGATGGCTTAGGGTGCTGCCGATGTCGACCGCCGGGGAGCGCAATGCCACGGGGGCACCCAGAAGCCCCTGGAAGAGGTGGTGCGTGCTTTGCGCCACCAGCGGGTGCGCCTGGGCTCCGTGTAGCCACCCGGTCCCCTCTGCTGGCCTATGCAGATGGCGCACATCAAGCTGCTGGCTGGGCCCGGGGCTGGTGCCAGTGCCACACGCTATGTGCTCACGGCTGCAGTAGTGCGCCTGCGCCAGGTACACTACGGCGGCGGCTCGCAACTATTCCAGCTGCTGATGTGACCACAGCAGTCCTCGGGCCTGCACTGCCCTCTCCCAGCCCCAAGCTCCTCTAGACCACAAGCTAGGATTCCCTGAAACCCAGGGTTAGGGGGCCGCAGCTCCCCCCAGATCGTCCATTCTGACACCCAGGCTAAAGGGCTGGGCTGGAGGTGCAAGGGGCCAGAGGGGTGCCCCTAGTACCCTGTTGCTAACGAAGAAGGTCCTCTTCATCCTCCCTGCCCTATTATCCCCAGCGAGGTACGAGCTTCCTGAGGCCACACCACGCTGAGGCTGAAGCTGCAGTGAATCAGCACGCGGCGCCCCAGGCCGAGTGGGGAGGGCAACGGAGAGGCAAGGACCAGGGACAGCGACTGTGGGAAGGGGGTTGTCATCATGTCCACTAGGGGAGCAGCGAGCCTTTGTTGGGGACAAGGGTGGATGGGGCCTTGGCAGCAGCACCGGGCTTCCCAATTGGAGTCCAAGCCCTGGATTGTGGCGGGGCGGGGCGACAGCAACCGAAGCCTGTGTTCGCTGCGCCCCCTGCTGGCTGATCAGCAGGCCAGTAGTCCTTGGAATGAGCGCTAGGGAAGGACCCCAAGCTACCCATTCACATCCACTTTTGGTAAACACTGAAACTGAGGCATACACAGGTGAAAGGCTAGCAAAGGCCACAGAAACAAGGGCAAAGTGGGCTAGTGGTTCCAGACTGTCAGGGGCCTTTCCTAGAGTGACCCACATTCTTTCCTTTAGGGTCTAAATCCTCTGCCTCTCCTTACGCCCATGGTTTTGGGTTCCCAGGAGCCCAGCCCTTCCTTTATCTGGGCAGCTGTTAGCCATCCTTTGGACAGGGAGCAGAAAATGCGGTGTTCGCGAGGGCTAGATTCTGGAGGCTGCAGAGTAAGCAGGGCGGGTGGAACAGGAAGGGGCCTGCAGGCTTGGGGCTCAGCTAGCCTGAACAGCAGCACGGAATCCAACTGTGCCACACGGTGGCCCCGGCCCGCAGGACCCCGGCTCCCTGGGTCACATCTTAACTTGGGGTAGGTGGACAGCTCGGAGATCTACCCAGGAGCCTGCCCTTAGAACCCCAGCCCCTGCCTGATTCTTCAACTGGTGCCAGGACCGGGCCTGCTCAGAGAGAAGAAAGCACACCAACATGCCAGCCCATTTCCACACCGTTTATGACACTCAAGATCACAGCCCAGCCCTTGGACTTTGACAGGGATTGGAGCCTCTGGTCTGTGCTGACCAAAGCCCCCTTTTGTCAAGGTGGAGGGAGGGGGACCATGGCTGTGCCTGTCACCACCCGGGTCAGGGCAGTGCCCCATGCAGCCGCCCCACCTCCACGAAGGCCTCCACACAGCGGTCGATGTCTTCCTCGCTGTGCACTGCGGAGATCTGCACCCGGATCCGGGCCTTGCCCTTGGGGACCACTGGATAGCTGAACCCGATGACAAAGATGCCTGGCAAGGTAGAAAGGGTCAGCCTGGGGCTCACGAGGGCCCCACAGGCTCTGAGAGCCACGACGCACGGTTCCTACTTTCTTGACGGTCACGGAGGGCAAGGGAGGTGCTCAAGGTCGCACAGACATGTGACTGCATCACGGCCTGGGACTGTCAGCTTGGACAGAGGGCTGGTTCCAAATGGGGAGGAGGGTAAGGTATGGGGGGGCATTCACAGGACAGGGCTCCCTTCTCTTTTCTCTTAGGACCCATAACCGGTCCTCTTGTCCCAGTTTCCTTACCTCTTTCTTTAAAAAAAATTTTTTTAATGTTTTATTTATTTTTGAGAGAGAGAGAGAGAGAGACAGCGTGAGCAGGGGAGGGTCAGGGAGAGAGGGAGACAGGGAATCTGAAGACAGGCTCCAGGCTCCGAGCTGTAGCACAGAGCCCAATACAGGGCTTGAACCCATGAATCGCGAGATCATGACCTGAGCCAAAGCTGGATGCTCAACTGACTGAGCCCCCCAGGCGCCCCTCCTTACCTTTCTTTAGCATGTCATCCGCCATGCAAGAAGCCAGCCGGGCATCACCCAGCATCACAGGGCAGATGGGGTGATTGGCTCCCAAGACGGTGAAGCCAGCAGCCTCCATCTTTCTGCGGAAACTGTGGGCACAGCTGGGTGTCATTGGTAGCCAGGGGGCTGTGGGGTGTTCACACCCACTCCTGATAGGCATGTGATCCAAGATCTGTACCCACGTCTGCAGGGTGGACCAAGAGAGATAGATGCAGACCCAGAGAGGCAGATGGGGAGATGGGCAGAGACACAGGCAGACTGAAGCGGAGGGCACAATGACAGGATTGTACAGGACGGGGAGACACAGGATCATTCTCTGAGAAATGCACCAGGAAATGGAAGGAAAAGGCAGAGACCCAAGAGGGAGGTTGGGGTGGCCACCGGCTCTTGGCTAAAGGGCCTGAGTCCCAGTGCAGTCTTCTGGGGACGCGACAGGGGCAGGCCCTTACCAGCTCCCAGCCCCAGCCTACCCCGCCCCAGCCAGGGACCTCACCGCTGGGTCTTGGCTGCCATAGACTGGACGATGGCATTGCTCTCCATGAGCAGGTCCAGGGCCTTGGAGGCGCAGCCAACGACAGCAGGTGGCAGGCTGTTGGAGAAGAGGTAGGGCCGGGCGCGCTGCCGCAGCAGGGACACCAGGGGCCCAGGCCCTGTTGTGTAGCCCCCTGAGGACACGGGCAGAGAAGGAGGTGGGAGTCAGAGGCCACGTGCCAGAGCGGACCCTAAGCCCCTCCTGAGAGGCCAGTCCGCGTTACTGTCTTCCGTACAGCCCTGGGTCTCCCTTCACTGGCCTCCCTCAGACCTCTCCAGTGCCCTGCATGTGGATGAGGGGACCTCAGGGGCACAACCCCGCAGGTACCTGAGGCTCCACCCAGTGCCTTGCCCAGCGTGGAGTTGATGATGGTGACTTGGTCCATCACACCCAGCAGCTCATCCGTGCCCCTGCAAGGGAAGGTGCCACTGCCACCGCTGGCTGCCCGAGTGCCCGGGGATCATGGCCGAGGGGCGGGCTTCCTGGTTTCCCTCCCGCCCTTCGGAGCCTGACCCAGGGCCCCAGGTGACGCAGGCTCCCACCGTCCTGTGGGCCCCAGGAAGCCAGTAGCGTGGCATTCGTCCACAAAGACCAGGGCACCGTATCGAGAGGCGAGGCGGCAGATGTCCTGCAGGGGTGCGATGTCCCCGTCCATGGAGAAGGCCCCGTCGGTGGCCACCAGGCGCAGTCGATGCCTCTGCAGGGAGGACGTGGACAGGTGCTGGCTAGTGTCTCACGTTGTGCCAAGCCACCCACTCTCTGCTGCTTCAGGCTCTGAGAGCTCGCCTGGCCCAGGAGCACAGGTAGGGACATCCTGTCCCTCCCCTGTACCTCGCTGAGCCTTGCCCACCTCTTCCGGGGCGGCCCTGCTCAGTGAGAGCAGCTCAGTCTCCTCTCCGAGAGGGAGGCAGAGGCAGGAGAGTGGGGCCATTTCTACCCCTAAGCTCCTCTCACGTACCCGCCGAGCAGGCCCCGCCCCACAGAAGGCGCCGGCTAAGTCAAGGCAGCACGGCACGCGGTGCAGCGGAATAAAGCCTCGGGGCCGAGGGGTTTGGGTTCAGGTCCTGGCTGTGTCACGCTTTGATGCACTTTGTCTGTGAGCGCAGAGTTGGTTCCTCTAAGCCTTGCTGAAGTCACCCACAGGGAGGCTGAAGAGCTGGGGGAGAGCCCTGGTTCTTGCCTGTCACCCCAGGGCCTGCCCCCCCCCCTTCCCGGGGCTGTGTCCCACCTGGGCCTCCTGCAGCTTGGCCTCCAAATCAGCCATGTCCAGGTGGCGGTAGCGGTACTTCTGGGCCTTGCACAGACGGATGCCATCAATAATGGAGGCGTGGTTGAGCTCGTCCGATAGGACTGCGTCCTGGGGGGTCAGCAGGGCCTGGAAGAAGGCAGCTGGGCTAGAGCCGCTGGCCAGCCACCCAGGGGCTCTCCCTCCCCATGTCTACCTGAGTCAGCATTTCACTGCCTCCAGGGCATTCCCTCTGGACAGGGAGGCAAGGAGCCCCTATCTGCCTCTATCTGGGTCCCCAGGGCCCCAGCACTGGGCCGGACCAGGGCCCTGCTCCAGTGAGAGCGGGCGGGAACATGTTTGGCGCGTCCCTGGCCCCTGCTAGCCCCAGCCTCCCCGCGGATGTAGGTTACCCCCCCCAGTGCCCTCGAAGCTGGCCCTTGCAGGTCCCAGGACTCCTCCTAGAACACCTACCTGGCCCAAACTTAACCTCCGTAAGAAATGGGCACTGGAGCTGCTAGGCACGGCGCTGGCATCCCGCCAGGGGCTCCTGCCTGCCCACTCCTGAGCCTTTCACAGCCTAGCAGTCCTCACCAACTCCCACCTGCGGCCCCCTCACACCTCAAAGAGGCCGGCGTTGGCATCAAAACAGCTAGGGTAGAGGATGGCATCCTCCCGCTGGTGGAAGCGAGCTAGCTTTGCTTCTAGATCCTTGTGGATGCTCTAAAGAAACAGAGTGAAACCGGTGTTAACGGCTGCGGGGCCACAGATTCTGGGGCGGGAGGCTCAGGGGGCCGGAGGCTCAGCACAGAAGGCCTGCAGCCTTAGCCTCTTCCCTCACTGCGAGGGACCCCCCCACCCGCCCCCCAGAGCGGACAGGAATCTGGCACACGGTTCTCTCTGAGGAATCAGGGGCTCCCTGGGTGTCCATTCCTGGTTGGATCTTTGTTTGTAATGGGGGTCTCTGTGGAATTAGGGGTGACGCTGGCAAGGGAAGAGGTCTTCCTGACCTCACACTGTGTGTCTTTTTTGGTTGCTTAATGACAAGGATTAGGTGGGTTGGCTTGGGCCTCCAATTTTTATATGTGAAAACTGCCCGGTCTGGGTGAGGGTTTTGCTGCAAAGCGCCCTGGCCGGGAGGTAGGAGTTCTGCCTCTGACATTCATTTACCGTCCCCTTTCTGTTTCACATTTATATATGTTTATTTTGTAACATTTACAAAATAAAATAATCAACATTTAGTGAGTGTTAGTATGAGCCAGTATGCCCTGTTCTAAGCCTTTTTAAACACAGGTGGGAAAAGGGATGCTCAGAGAGGTCAAGTTTCCTTTGCAACAAAACAGAAGCCTGAACTCCGCCTTTCCGGTGTGCTGGTGATGAGTGGGCCCAGGGCCCTGGGATGAGCTGAGCTGGCTACGCTGGCCCTGTGGACTGTGGGAAGCACACAGTTGGGGTCAGCGCCCAATGCTGGGGACAAGGTACGCTCCAACCCCCACAATAGCCCCTGCGTACCTGCGTCCCACAGATGAAGCGGGTAGAGCTAAGGCCAGCTCCAAACTCCTCCAGGGCCTGCAGGCCTGCCTGGATGACCTCGGGGTGGCTGCTCAGGCCCAGGTAGTTGTTGGCACAGAAGTTAAGGATTCCTGAAGGGGGGAGGAGGGTATGGGCACAGCAGCTCAGGGCAAAGTGTCAGTGCCAGGCCCTGGGGACTCAGGAAATGAACCTGGATTCACCCTTGAGGACGCAACAACCACACGGTACGATCCATCGAGGGGCAGAGGCCAGGATGGTGGACTGGGGGCTCCTAGGAAGTACCGAATCTAATAGCTACAGGAGAGGGAGGGTCAGGAAAGGACTCTCAGAGTCCTTGAAGGGTAAGAAGTTAAAACTCTGGTTCTGAATCTCCTGCCGCCCAAGGAGGAAGGCAGCCCTACCCTGCAGGCTTCTCCTGTCCCTGAAGACCGCCAGCAACCTCTTATCTAGGCCTTGGTTCCCTCGTGGCTAAAAGAGGGCTGGGTCAGGTGCCCACTGTGGACCTCAGACTCAAGTTGGCATTGCTGGCTGGTACAGAATCACATGCCTAAAGTGTGTGTGTCGGGGGGGGGGGTCTTTGAGACATAAACCCCTGAATTATAAACCCCAAAGTGAACCCCGCTGACACGAGGGGGACCCAGAGGCCAATAGAGGGCAAGCTTCACTCAGCTTAGGAGAGGCAAAAGCAAGATGAGAATCTGTGCCTTCTCATTTCCCTTTTTTTTTTGGCCTGCCCCAAGCTTCCCCTGGGGTGGGGGCAAGGCAGAGGTTTTTTGGGACCTCTGTTTCCAAATAAGTACAACAGCACCCAGGACCCAGGGCTACTTCCTGAGCAGAAGGCCGGTTTGGGAAATTATCACCACCACCCACCTAGGTCCTGGCACAGACAAGACGGATAGTGACCGACGGTTAGACAGAAATGAGGGAGGTGCCTGGGTGGCTCAGTTGGGTACGCGTCCAAGACTCTTGATCTTGGCTCAGGTCATAAGCTCACGGTTTGTGGGACTGAGCCCTGCACGGGCTGGGATTCTCTCTCTCCTTTTGCATAGGCTGGAATACTCTCTCCCTCCGCACCCGCTGGAATTCTCTCTCTCCCTCTGCACCCGCTGGGATGCTCTCTCTCCCTCTCTCTGCCCCTCCCAGACTCAGACTCCAGTATGCTCTCTCAAAACAAATAAACTTTTTTAAAAAAAAGGAAAGGAAGACGTCCCAGCGGACCAATGCGTGATGTGGCTCCCGCAGCAGCCCTCAGGCCCCTTGCTCGCTGTGCCTCTGGCCAGGAAGCTGGCTTCTCTGACCCATTAGGTGACCTTCCAGCTCCAATGTACTCGACGACCTGGACCAAAGCCCAGCTCTGCCTGCGGCTAGCAATGGCTTTTGGCCAAGCCGTTTCACCTCTCTGAGATTCAGCTTCTTTGTCTGTAAAATGGGATTCGTTATCCCCGTGTGGAGGGTCGCAGCAGTCAGTAGAGGCCGGCATACAGCAGCAGCTGCAGAAATGCACGGCCCCGGCCCCGCCTTCCCACCACCCTTACTTGAAGCAGCCAGCGGGAACCAGCTAAGGGTCTCTTTTTCTCCCTCATTCTCAAAGGCCTGGGTCTCACTCCAGTCCTACCGTCGGAGTCAAAAAGGTGCTCGAGGGCAAATCACCTCCCTCCGTGTAAACAGGTTTAACTAGGTTAACAGTTAGCATTGGGAAAGCCATGGAGTCAGCCCAATAGGAGAGGCGCCAACGGCGACGTGTGCAAATCTTCCCACACGCCACGGCCTCCAGGCCCTTCACTCCAGCGCTGGCCTCGGAGGTCCTTCGAACACCCA